>JAQIVE010002022.1:0-21620 GCA_034698285.1 Sminthurinus bimaculatus | reverse complement strand
CCATACCTATGCATGCAACTGTTGTAAGTTGTAAGTACACAGTACACGTAAAGTTGGGGTCTGTAAATATTTTCTAAATTTATTTATATGTCTGTAAATTTATATATATGGACTCTTGATCCTTAACTCGGCGTTTGTCGTCATCATTATAATATATGTATGTGTATTAAAATATGGCAGGGCGATCGGGAATGACAACTCACCAGTAAAGAAGATGATGGTGGAAAAATCTATTATAATTTACGGTGACTATCTTCTTTTGGCTGTCTAAAGGTAATTTGTATGCAAAGTGCAAAATTGCAAACGGCACAGCATTTAGCATCCAAGCAGGGGAACATCACCGCATCACTATGTATGGTTGGTTGCGACAAATCTTATTTGTAAGTACATACGTACATACATACATGCATAGATAAATATCCATTACGTATGTATCTTTTCATCCTCGCGCATAAGTCATGCAGTAGCACTTGTCATTATATACGATAAAAGGTAAAAAGTCGCTGAATATTTATGTGCAGTTTATTTTTTAACTTTTATGCTTCAGCTAATAATTTGTTTTGTTTAGCAAAGTATTTTAACGCTAAAACGAGTCACTGACTTCTTCATTACGAATACAATGTATTGTATGTATTTACCTGTCTGCAGACTGTAGCTTTGACTTTGCCTTCCCTCAATTTTATTATAATTCATGATTTACGGCCTACGATCCCTGATGGACTTATTCTGGAATCGTGACAAATCAAGTGCCAAGTTTAAACGGGGAGCTAATAGATGTACTAAAAGCTCCGATGAAATTTTTCCTTATCTATTTTCTCAGTTTATTTGTCAACTTTGTTTGCTTGATTTTTCTGATAGAATAAGGAAAAACTTAGTGGAAAAAACCTGCACATGCTACAATATTATGTAACCAACTCAATTTAAATTCCGTTTATTTTCTCCCTTAAATGACACATGAGTCCAAATGACACATTGGAGAAACAAGAAGGCAAGTTCATTCACTAAAAGCTGCTACTTTACTTTACAATTAGTTTATCTCACAGTTCTATATTATCTGTCATCTGCTATGGCATAAATTTTTGTAAGATATTATATATATTTGTTTCAGAAAAAATGTCGAGACAAACACTCTCCGCAGCTAGTGAAATGTAAAGAATGTGTAAATATACAATGTAGTGTCTATATGCAAGTTAAAAGTATTTGTGATTATGGTATGATGTTGAATGTGTTTATATTTTATCTGAATGTTGACAGACATTCAGGACCAAGATTTCAAAGAGCGTCTTGAGTTCTTGTATGTGTAGTCCCGTCTCTGGCCTCTGTTTTATCTCCGTCGTCCATTTCCCCCAAACATGAATTCTATTCTTTGTTTATACAGTTTAACTATAATACTTACGTTACGTCGTTCCCCTCTTTCCTCCTTTATGAAGTTTCCTCCGTGATTTTTTCTTCGTAATAATAATTATTGACTTAAGACTGACTCGAGTCCTGAGTGCATCGTTAGATGATATTTTTCTTATCAACTCTTCAAATGATTTGACGACTGACGGCTCAAGACAGTATTTTGATTTTCTGTAAATATACATTATATTGTAGAAGCCTGCTAGTTTTTGAGTGTGACTGCATTATCTCTACAAATTTTATTTGTCTTTTCCATCTTCAAAATGCATCATACAGATAAATTCTATGATATGATATGATACAAGATAATATATTATAATGCAATGTACAGATGTTGCTCAGAACTTTTATCTTGAACGTACAATACAAAATACAAAGAAAAAGAGAAGACAAGAGGAAGGAGGGAAAGATATACAAGTGAGATACGGGATGAGGATTCGATCATCTCATCAGTTATCTAAGAGCTCTTGACTATAACTTTGGTTTGTTCGGCTCATTTGGCGCAGAAGACTATAGAAGAATGATGACAAATTAGGAGTTGGGGATGACGCGGATTGGCTGCAAAGAGGCAGAGATGTTATACGAGGCAGTGAAAAATTCTTCATGCGTTCTACCATATATTATATATTATATACAATGCACAATACACCTGTCTGCCTGCTCCTCAATATCCTCGCACCAAAAGGAGAAGGACGATGAACGCGTTGTAAATCTCGATGTCGATGACGAGGACGATGGGGACGAACAAGTGGAGGCCTCGCGAGGAAAAGGTGGAAACTTTGCTTAGAAATCTTCCCAAGACTTTCTTTCTACACAGATATTTTACCCCTTTCACACTCACGCTCTCTCGCACACGTAGATATCTATACGACCTCTCTCTCCCTTTCTACTTTTCATCTTGCCTTTTGCGTATGCGATGCGATGCGTAACGACTTTCTTCCTTTATTTTCATGCTTTCTGCTCCTGCCTTCAAGTTCCCCCCTCCACATCGCAAAGTTGGCTACAAACTTTCTTCTCTTTCTCTTTACTATGCACAGTGCATAACTTTTGGGTTTGCATTTTAATTAGGGGAGAGCACAGCTGCTTGGAGAGTCTGGAATACATGCGTTTTTCAGCCAAGGTGAAAGTATGCATAAATGGACACATACAAATGTAAATTTGTGTGAGGGTAAAAAGAAAATGGAAAAGTGCATTGTCATTTCCCTCGTCCCTCGTGCCAATATTTTCATTCTTACCGTCACAGTGTTCTCTTGTTTCCCTTCATGCATTATTAAGTTTGTCCATATTGAAATTTAATGTGGATAGTTTCTCCGTTTTCTTCCCCTTCTTCTGTATAGAAGTGAGGTGGATTGCATACATAATCTAGGTGCAGAAATAAATGTGCCTGTACTTTCCACCGCTTCTTCCATAGTGTAATGGTTTATTGGGGAAAATTGGTGATAAATTTATTCAGGACTTTTCTCTATTCTTACATAAAAAAGATATACACGTCTCTTTTAAAATAATACAATATGTACATTGTAGAGGAACATAAATACAAAGATAGAGCTTTTTCACCTTTTCCAAGAGACTCTGTATAAATAATATAAATATGGTAGAGCATATCTCATTGTGTACATGGCGAAAGCATAGTTAATAAACTTTTATGAAATACACGCTAAAACTCCCGCAGTACATATTTGAGAACATACATAATACATAGGCACAGTAACGTAGTCATGTGCTAAGACTCAGGACAAAGGTAGACATCGTAGAAAGATGATTTAACAGTAACAAAAAGAGGAACAAGAGCTAATGACTCGGAAAAAATGAAAATAGGGACGAGGAAAGGAGAGTACAAAAGGAGGATATGAAAGGAGAAGCAAAGGCTTCAAATCTTGGAGATAATGTGTAAAAATATAATAGTGTAGATACGCTGTAATGCAATAATATTCAATATCAATAACGAATGCATTTTTTATGTTTATACAGTATGAATTATAAATGTACTGTATATATAACGTGCATGCTGTATGCCTCATCTACTCAAGTATGTATCCAAGTTCTGGGTTTTTTCGACTGTATTTTGTTGCTTTGGCAGTAAATTTATATCAAAAATATCCTACAGTTAACTATGTCTGTAGTTTGATTTTCTTAATATTAGTTATTCCAACATTCATCGTTTACTCTCTCTCTCTCTCATCCTTGCATCTTTTCCTCTCCTCTTTCGTTGTTTTCCTTTCAGATGCATACAAATTAAGTATGTGTATATAATGTATATCGAATCAGAGCAACTATCTGCCATTTACATTTAAGATCAAAACTCCTGACCGCAACCCAGAAGTGAAATAACAGAATACGATACAAATTCATAATGCATGTAGTTCAGATTTTGATATAATATAAACGAACACTATCATGTAACTGACAAGTGAGAATAAAAGGCGAAAATAATTCAACCAAGTTACTCCTTAATCTTAATTCATTTTACGGAATAAATTTACGACGAGGAAAACCCTCTTTCATTTTAAATACAAATTTTATACTTACGACTACAGTAGTAGTTTAGGTGCATAACTATAGGCTGTATCCACTGTACAAGTAGAAGGAATTAGAACGGAAAGAACCACGATTGAAAAATATAAACTGCATTCAGCATAGATAAAGATTCAGAGCATAATATAATACATAATATATACTTGTATAAAGGCAACCAAATCATTAAGGATTAGAATGACGAATAAAAACACTTTATAATACACCGAAACCCTGTCGATAAAAATAAAAATATATATCTCGTACATATAATATGTATACCGTACATACACATAGATACCAACTTGCATTTACCCTCTTTAAATAAATATACATGATGGGGTGTGGGTGTTTAGATGTGAAAGAAACCAGCAGATATCTATTCACACAACGACAACGAGACGAAGAAGAATCCTCGTCATTATCATCATCATCTTCATCATGGCTAACATCAATATACATGTAACAGAAGAATCAAAGAAGATGAAGGTGAGTAGCGCTGGCTTTTCATGACTAGTTGAAATGAGCCTTAATATTATTCGATGACATGCACCGATTTTTCCCCTTCTTTTATTTTCTTTTCTTTTCCAATACACCTCCATTTACTCTTTCTTTTCTCGCTCTCTCTCTCTCTCTCTATCTCGCTGTTGCTCTCTGTGTGTGCGTGTTTCCAAACTAAACTCGGGATTCTCTCTTTGGAAGCTCCTAAAAAAACTAATCATGTCGTATAATAATCCAGACTACACACTTAATCGCTAGCTATTCTGTGCAGTCTGCACACACACACACACACAAACACAATATCTGTATTTGAGATTTGAGTACGCTGTAAAATCTGAGGGAGTAGAGTATAAAAAAAACTTAAATTTATAAGAAAAAAGTAGTTTGGATGAACCGAAACGCTCAAAATTATAACCACGACACGACACGGCAGAAAAAGCTTGAATTTACAATTTACAATTACCATGATCCTGCCTTAAAAACTGTACACTGTGAACTGTGCATACAACCAAAACAGCATAAACTATATTATGTACATGCGTACCTATAAATTGTACCGATTCTCCTGTTCTTGCATGTTCCATATACTGATACATATGTATGTATGTTTGTGTGAGTAAATCTATAAACATCGCATGGGGTAATTGAATGCCGAGAGTGCATAATAATATGTGGGTTAACGTGCATCTTAAGTATGTATCTGTGTAGTGTAGTTTCCATGTCTGTTAGAAATACTAAATAACTAATACATAACACATAATAATATGCGTTTTTATGTATTGGAAAGAAGAAGGGGAAGAAGAAGAAGAGGGAGTAAATAGTGAGGGAAGAAGACTATGTATGTACATACATACTTTTAGTGGTTGACAAGCGCAGGTGTCCAAAAACTCTAGCAAGTTTCTACAAGTCTCAAATTTGAATCAGAACGAACGTCTACGGAACGAAGGAACTAAGGCGAAGAAACGAAGGGAGGGAAAAAAAGGAGCTGATTGTAATCTTCGGTTGCATCTACTTCTACCCGTCTACTATATACGATCTAACTACGTGTGAGTACATATGGAGTCCATTTATTTTTTCCTCAATCTCAAAGGGGCTTCACTGTCTCAATACACATGTATATAATATATTTATGCACATATCTGTATAAAGAGAATAGGCTGCTGGCTGGTTGTATATGTAGACTGCAGACTGCAGACAGAGCGTGAGACCAGAAAGACCTTAGAACTTTTGGAATCAGCTCATGTTCAAAACATGGACAAGACACACAACAGACACTTCACTTCACCACCGCGCCACTAACTACATAATATACAATAAATTCATATCCCTGTACACTGTACATATGTACGTCTGCATAGATAGGTAGATAGAAAGATGAGGAACAACCTAGGGTTCAACGTCAGCTCAGCAGTACGCTCGGCACAATCTCTGCGTACTTATTTATACGGATATATTAACGTTTTTACATCGTATGTATTTTATGTTTTAAAAGTATAGGCCCTTTTATGTAGTATGTATACACCGAAAAAACTTCCTTATTTCAACCTTCAATCTTTGCCACTGCTACTCGGCTCAATCACTGTAATTCCCATTTTTCTCAATTCTACTTATGTATGTATACGATACATCAACCTGACCGATCAGCTAACTATTACTTTACTTTACGATTTTTGCCATACTAAACTGGATACTTTTAACGACTACCGGAAAGGATCCATAAAATATTTTTAATCATACAAGCTTAATTATGATTTTAATTGTAATTAAATTGGAAATATTTAAAAGTGACTTGCAGCTTCTGAAACAGCATTTTAACTCTACTGAATAACTGCGAATATGTAATAGTTAATTCAGTAAAGTGTTCACAATAAGGAAAAAATAATAAATTCTCTATTGAAAAAACGAGATGATCCATAAAACGATGGAGAAACGGATAAGATCTCAATGCACTTCATATATGCTCTTATTATAATTTTATTGGTATTGTGCAAGAGTTTAAGAGCGATATCATAAGAATACTGTGTATATATGTGCATGTTGTATATTTTTTACAGTTCAAAAAGTGTATACAACTCAGGGAAGGAAAACGTTTGAATATAGTTACTTGAATAACTATATATTATACGTAACTACATCATACAGAGAGGGAGAAAAGGGAACATATTGAAATTTAAATTCGAGTTGAGATGAAAAGAATAATAAGAATGAGTATTTTACCTACTGAATAAACACACAGAAAGAAAAAAGAAAGAAAGAAGGAAGGGGAATCGAAGAAAGAAACGTTTTCTTGAACTTTGGACGGTTTTTTGAGGAGGAACTGAAACGTTTTGCCCTAAACTGTGTACTGTGTACAGTAGTCTGTACTCTATTAAATGTCGTACTACCTCATGTACTGATACATTATTGTACACTGTAAACCCATATAAACACGTAACATGCATACACCTTCATTTTATCTACAATTTCTTTATAGTGTATTATTCCTAAGAATACGGAAGGAGAAGTAGAAAGGCCGGGGAATATTGAGTATTGAGTGCTTCTATTTATACTTGGGTTTCTCAAGGCATATTGAAAAGAAATAGATTACATTATAGATCTTAAAGATAGGATCTATTCTTGTGCATTGTAGGTACAAAAAGTAACGTTTTTTTCTCATGTCATTTCGTTTCCGTATTCCCCAATTTCTATCAGTAATACGATGCATGGATTGACTCAGTTTTGTGAACTTGCTTTTTGTTACTCTCATTTTCTCACGGATTTCTGCACCAGCTTTCCTTTTGGCTTTTTCTTTTATTTGTGTATCTATGTATATGCGTTTATTATGTATGATTAAATATTACATAACAAAAGTTGTCATATTGTCATGCTCATTGTGCATGTATATTGTGAATATTGTGATATTGGGCAAAACTTCCTTCCTCCGCTCCCTCCTCCTGCATTTATTATTTCTTTGGGAGGGAAAGATCAAGGTTGTAAAGAAAATCTAGCTTCAAACTCCTTCAGAAGTCATGCAGGGTTATTTTACACAATATGCGAGTATGCACTTATTAATATTGCCCTTCTCTGATAGCCTCATCATCAAAATGATTCTTCAGATGACTCCAGTATCATGTTTTTTTGTACCTATATCATATATATATAAGTAGGAAATGCGGAAATCGATTTGAATAAAGGCAAAAAGGATGATGCCTTGGGTACAAAGTGTGTAGTCTATATCTATACCTACATATATATCTACATTTCTTTGCTCTTCCTGCAGTCATTGTCCGTTGTGAGATACGATTATTACTTGACGAAGAGGGATAGAAAAAACATACTGTCTGTATTTATTGCAATTTTATTCTTTTCACAGACTTTTGCAGGATATAGAATTCCGGAGAAATTGATGACGATCACTGCACTTTTCCCAGGAAGCAGAGGGAGAATTCTACAATATACACATACATACATGAGGAAAAGAGTGTAATATTTGCAGATGAACAAAAGATAAGAAGCGAAAACGGAAGGCGAAATAAAAGGGATTCAGAAAATCTTGCTGACTTTATCCATTGTACATACTTGAGCATACAATGAACAGTATACACAGACAAAGAGCAGAAATATGTAGGTATACAGGGAAAGAATGTTTATGAGAAGAAATTCTATTCCAAAAAGTCTCATTCTGTGATTTCCGGGTTTTCTTCTGAATCCATACTTGGATGCAACATCCCCGTACTTTCACTCTCTGCAGTATTTTCTGCACTCTCGATCGTTATTATTCCTATACAATAATGCAGTATACGTATGCAATATTTTTCCACCACGTCTCCCAGTCAGGCTTCTCCCCTTGTTCCTCATTTTAGTTTTATGCTTTATACAAGGGAGGGGGTGCAAACGGATATACGTATGTATAGAACCACAAGCTACAGAGAAAGTTTCATCAACTTTTTACAGCTAAAATTCGCCGCACTTTTTCTTATCTCTTGAGAGAATTTTCCGAGGTTTGTTGTTTTTCGGAAAGTATAAACTCATTTGATATACATATTCTACTCCTTTTCCTCAACTCCCCAATGAAATGACCAAAACTTTTCTCATTTTCCCTCCCGATTTACGCCAATAGCTCAAATGTAATCTTTTGTTGCTTCTTTTGTCATTGTAAGAGAACAAAAACCAAAATATAATTAGCAAAGATTATGATGGAGAAGAAGTGGAGCTAAATATAAGTAACATAAATAGCCAAAAGTCTGCAAATTACATATACTGCAAGTTACAAGTAAGAAACATGTTAAGGTTTCAAATGTGTATAGGAAGACATTTATACATTAGAAAAATCAGTAGTCAGGTGCCTCCGTTACATCCCTGTATCATGTTGTTCCTGATTTTCGATCCATTAGGCATTCAATAACCTAAATTTTCTTGACAGCTATTTGACATTATCGAGATGCAACAGAGTACGGTTTTCAATGATTGGAAAAAGAAATGTCCCATCTTCAATCTTCCTCTCTCTCCATCTATGATGATGACTATTATGGTGATAAAGAATTGAGACTTGAAGATGAAAAGCCTTGTGTATGTATACACATGTATAATGAATGTAGTACGGTAGCTGATAACGACACTCATAATATCTTAAATTACTACCCAATTATGACTCAATGCAGTGTATTATACACATTTCTATGTGTGTACACTTTACACGGTGTACTGTATGTACATTCCTCTATTATTCTCCTAAAAATACGTATAATATAATATACCCGCCCACCCGCTACTCCCTCCTTGTCGTTGTACATTTGGATTTTCTCTAGATCCAATATCCAGATCCACAGTAATCAAGACAGAACATAATATATAATAACGTATTCAATACACTTTTTGTTAGTATACGCAGTGAAGGGTGTAGTGTAGGCTGTACTTGTACTCTTGTACATATAGGAAGAAAACGAAAAATCATAGCATCATGGCTCACAAGATCTCCATTGGAATGTTTTTCTCCGTCCCCTTTTCATTTTCTACTACCTACTTTTACTTTGGTTGGTCTTTGTGTCGAGAAAACGTTCAGTTTTTATCATTAGCTGGAACATTCAAGATTGAGGATAAAAGGACACTCGATACTTTAAGGTTTAAAGGCGAACAGGCCAAGACGGCATGGTCCAAGTTTACTAGACACAGTGTACATACAGATGACATGTATATTATGTACACACATACACACACACACACAAACAATGTGGCACTTACGTTGGTTTTTGGTTTGGTTTGGTTTTGTATTTGGTTCTCGGTGTTCGGTGTCGATTTTCTTCGTTCCCACACTATCAACTTCCTATACGATTGCCCCACACAATATACTTACATACGGTTGGGGATTAGTGAATATTATTGTATCTGGACTTTTAAAAGGGAACGTGTGCGAAGAGCCCTACATACATATGATATTTTCATTTTTTTTCATGTGTGTGTGTGTGTGTGTATATATATGTGTACAGAACGTTCATTTGGACTTGGAGTTGAAATCGGAATCGAGAGGGAAAATGATGCTGTTCATGGCATAGGGCGAGTGTTCAATGTTGTACTTATTACTATATATGTTATATGTTATAGGTTGAACGAAGTGTACGTCGGGTCGCCTGTATATGTATGTATGTGTGTATGCATGTATGCTACACAGCATAAGTATGTTGTGTTGTAAATATGTGAGGTTAGCCGAAAAGGTCCTTTTTGAATAGTTGTTATATTACATTATGAGAGCAGTTTTCCCTCATGTCATGTACATAAGTCCGCACACCACCTGCACGGGACTTATTTGAATTGCATGGAGCGTACATACTCTCCGTTTACTCTATTCGATCCTACATACGAGTCCTCATCCACTTTCAATATTCATTCCCAACGAGACTATATAAAGGACTGGGATGCAATCCCCCTCCAAACATTCCAAATCCGACCTTTCGACAGACAACAAGCGCTCCGCTCGCAATCAGTAGCTCAGCCTTAGTACAAAAAACCCAAGTACATATTTCAGTACACATAGTATAACGTAGAACGCCAACTCACGTAAGAAAAGAGTATAGAGGGAGAGAAAACGGGGGGAGAAAAACTTGTGAATCTTTTTACCTTGAAGGAAAACTTGTTTCAGTTCAGCTCTGTTGTTCGTGAAGTGAAGAGGGAAAACGTGTTCGCTTGTTCCTTGTTCCTAAAGTTCGTTGTGTTGGAGCCTGAAATTGTTGAACATTTTTAATTTTCAACTCAACTTTTTATACTAAATATCATCACCATGTGCCATATTTCTCGTAACAAGTCTGAATTGGAAGTGACTGTAAAGCAAACTATCTCTGGAGGATTCCCAATGGTTTCTCCAAACTCCAGGGTTCTTCTTGAGCAAGAAAGCCAACAGTCTAAAATGGTAAGTTGAAAATTTCTTGAAATTTTATTTATATTTTTGTAACGTGTTTAGATTTTAGATTCAATTCAATTCGATTTGTCTTTTCAAATTTGATATTTTGTAAACTTTATTTTGATTCAAAGTGTCATGTGAAAAAATGTGTAAAAGTGCTCATAATGTTTTTGAGGAAATTAAGCTTATAATTTTTTTCTTTTCCTTGTTTCTTTTCTCAATAGACATTCCGTATTAGTCCATTCCGAAAAGTAGCCAAATCCGCCCGCATCAACTTGAACAAATATTGGGGAATCCTTAGTCAATCAGCCCATGTGAAGACCGCTTCATTTTCCTCGCCAAAATCAAAGTCATCCAGGTCCTCATCAGAAACCGTGGACTACACGGAAGAAATGGAACAGAATCGCATCAATGAAATGCTGGAGGCTCAGACGGAGGCCGCCATGATGGAGAATGATAGAAACTCCGAGTATGAAAATTCTCCAGATTTCCATCAAACTCGCCGAATCACCTACCACTCCGCACTCCGTCGTCCCATGTCACTCAGTTCAACCGCCTCCTCATATTCACCTTTGGCCTCATCATCCTCCCTATTCATTCCATGCCCCAGTGATGAATGCCTCGACGTCATCAGCCAAGACTCTGTGTTCCTGTGAATAATTCCCCTTAATATTAACCATAGCCATAGTTTTGTATAAATCAAATCATTATTTTTTATTTTATTTTTATTATGACTCTACTATAATCTATGATAATATATTATAGTATAATAATCAATTGATAAGGCAGAGCTGTGATACTAGACAACAATATTTTATTTAGTTTTTTTTGCAAAACTAAAACTCAATCTCAACCCATAACACACACTATCAGTTTTGACATTTTACGTACAGTATAATATACACATTATGATATTGTACACAACAATACAATACACATCATTTAGTTATTTATTTACTTGCGTTAACTTATATATTTTTATTTACTTTGTGTTCAATCAATCTGCAAGAACAATTTCAATCGACATTCTCGTATTCGTATTCGTATAAAATTATTATATTATTTATTATGTTACATTTATAATCATTACCATTACCAGAGAGAAGACTTCAACTTGACAATGCCTATATATTGAGAAGACTTACCAGTATGAAATTGTATTATTGTATTCAAATAATAATCACATATGAGACTCTCAGTACTTATATTATGTATTATGGAATCGGAACGAATAACAAGTCACAATGCGAACATTTGTGAATTCCAAAACTCTTTCAACCTTCAGCGACTTAACTTACTAGTAACTGAAACGTTACACGCTACAATTTACAATGTTAATAATGTCAACAGTAAATTTTATTATTGTACATCAAAAATGCAAAGCAATGCACAAAACTGTAATGCAAACACAAATCAAATCGAAACAATTTTTATCTGTAACATGTAACACTTTTGAGAATTCCTTCTCCCGTTTTAAACAAATATGTAACGTCAGTAGAACGATAACGATATTTTATTGTATTTATCACGTGAACTTGTCATCATGATATAATATGATGATGTTACGAAAACTGAAAGCGAAGAAAAAACCAAATGAGATAAATAAATCAAATCCCCATGAAATCATGGCGAGATTCAAATGAATATAATGTCTTAAAATTGCTTCGATAAGTAATCATACATTATTTTGTTGCATTTAAATATCTGTTTGCATAGTTTATAATTCATAATGCTTCTTCATACATAGCTTACATTGCATTGTAGTTCAAGCAAAAATATTAAATATGCTGGTAAATTTTGTCACATTACTTCTTCTAGTTCTCTGTAACATTCTTGATTTACGATTTACGGCGCATTGCATAGAGGAAGTATAAAGGAGTATGCATAGTAAAAGTCCACGGGTTATAGAGACAAGTCACATGTGTTCGTTCTCACGTTCATCGTTTAACTTTAACTTTAGCAACCTGTTCCGTGGCCCATTGAGACCATGCAAACAATTTAAATGCTGCTTGGTCTTTGAATTCCAGCCATTTGGTCTTTTTTCGACATCATTGTTGATAAATACGCACATGTGTGCATCAAAAACAGAGGAATTTTTTCCACAGCTTTAGTGCGCTGTGAACAAACTATTAGCAAATAGTTCTGGACTCTCTTTCCCTTTATTTCTCGACTGGTTTCACGGTGGCTATTGTACAAATGAGTGCCCATAAAATCCTGATGAGCACAAAATCACCATCATTCACATTATATATAAAGTCCGTCCATGTACGTACACGAGTAATTGCCAGATGTGTATTACAATTCTGCAGTGCTTAAAAATACAATGTGCAAGAGGACAAAGGTATGTAAAAGAACAGATACATGGATAGTTTAGAAAAAATTCAGGATTCGTACATATTTCCAACCTAAATAATTAGCTGAATTACTTACATTTCTACCATATGTTTTTTCTGACGAAATTCCAGAATTTAAAACTTGCACAGCCACATCAAGCCAAATGCCATTCTCGGCTTTCTTTATTCCTCTTAAGTTTTTGGTCTCAAGTCTCAATTTGCAGTATAAGTATTCGTAAATATTAAGTTCTGATATTTTTCTTAAAGTTATAATCCAAAAATCCAAAAGCTTTACAATTTTCAAAACTAAATGTGAAATTCCAAGAAAATCTAAACAGGAAGTACTAGAAATTATGATACAGATGTATTAATTTCATTATGCTACACAAAAGGATAGGAAATTACTTGATATTTTTCAATTGTCCGTCTCATGTGTACCTACGATTAGTACATTAAGTGTCGCGGGTTGTTAGTTTTTAGATTATATTACGGGATTAAAGTCTCAAATGTCTGTATTCTGTGCTGGATTATCTGTAGGAAATTGTATTGATACAACATATTAAATATAATAGTTTTGTAGTTATGCACTCCTTTCTTCCTTCCTCCTTTGGTAAGCCCGTAATTGTTTGAGCATTAGTAGATGCTGAAACAGTAACTTTGCTCGATTTTCAAATTTTTGTATTGTATTCCTCCGTACAAAACTTTACCATTAAGGGTATATATTTAGAAATTGGATACAAATAAGCAGCTAGTAAAGCTAGCATCAGAGGAAAATACAAAATGCATAAATACATAAATACTTGTTTAAAATTCTGAGTATCATTGTGTATTATTGTTTACTGTATGTATGTGCAATGCGCAAGGTTAGTTTGAGCTTAAATCTTGTGATATTGTTCAACAATTTAATTCCTGTATGTACATAATTCCTTTGGGTCGGAACACGGGAAGATCAAGTTTCGTCCTTTATTTCCCCCAATCAAGTGTTTGTACTTTGTACATTTACCTACACTTTTGGCGTAAAGTGCAATGTAAATTGTAAATTGCAATGTAATCTTTGAGAAATATCCTCAACTTAATAGGAATGAATGGAAAGATAAAGAAGACGAGGAAAAGTGGGACAAAGTGTTTATTATTGTACACCAATATAAGCTATAAGCACAAGCACACAACACACAGTAAACAGTGTGCCTATGCCTACACTATGATGACGCGGGCAAATATGAAGAAAATGAGGAACATTTTTTCCATTTTGCTCATTCGTTTTCTTAGTCCACAATAACAATAAACTACATTAGTTAAATTCTGGGGCATAAACTTTCCATATAAAGTGCCTCATACATTATATTCATACTCGTCGTTTAAGAAAACCTATGGAAAAGTTACATTATATACATATGAAAATGCTTTGGTTCGACAAAAATACAATGGAAAATATAACAATTGGCTTGAGGATCTTTTTGCCCTGAGTTCAACGTGTGTTCAACACAATACAATGTAATAATAATAATAATTATACTAAGACTCGTCTTCTCCATGTACATATGTGTAGTTATACTCTCCTGATTCAGATTATGTGCCTATTTGAGTTTTACTTATTGACGGTTCGATTGGTTCATGTCCATGTCCATGCCCATGTCCAATACTAATGATAATAATGGTGACGCTCAATGTTCTGGTGGATTTTCAGCATTTTACCGTGGTGAGTGAGACTAAAAGGGAAATTCTTTCTTTTCCCTACTTCTCGTTGGGAAAGGTCTTGGTAATTCTTCTTCTTTTCCTTTTTGGTCTTTCGTCCTCTCTTTTCTCAATATACGTCAACCATTGCAAAAGGATCTTGCCGGCGCTCAATAGTCAATGCACTAAAAATTCTCTTCGTCTCAAAATCTATTCAACCGAAATAACCCAGTAAATTCATTTAATGTCATGTAGAAAGTTGAATGTAGAAAGATACTGTACTTTGTATGCATGTATATTAGGAAAGTGCATAAACTACTTATATCGGTTAACTTCCATTCTTGTAATGCATAGTGCACAAGTAACTACATTGATATTTTTTGTAGTTTGTATACTGTATACGCTTGTTATGCATTGTATATTTGTACACATCAAGATAGAGTCAGTCTTTACTTTCTATCTACTTGTAAAATACATACATGTATGTAACTAGCTGGAGTTGGATTTGGTCGAAGTAATGGTAATAATACAATAACAGGAGTACAATAATGCACGTTTGCACGGCTAAATGATCCGACACAACACAACAAATAACATGGAAATCCAAGACGAAAATTTTTCTTTTCCATACTCCATATACACAAGACAACAATCAGACCATTGACAATGAATTGAGAAAAGGAGGCAAGAAATTTTAGTCTCAAACTTAAACTATTATCAAGCATCAAACTGATCTATGTATATAAAATACATAGAGTCTTCTTATCTTTTCTATGTACTATGAGCATAGTCCTAATATATTATACCTACATGCATCTAGAAAACCACACAGAATACCCAAATAGCCACACATAGGCCACAGTCCACAGTTGAGGTTGTAATATGTGGAGTCTCATTTATACATTTAATATTTACAGTATAAATCTATATACGTTGTATTTGTATGTATGTACTCAAGTGTCAAAAACACGAGAGTTCAACAAATATGTAATAATAATACTATTATAATGGATATATGAGTATATAAGCACATTAGCACTAATAAATAGTGTACATGTATCGTGTCTGCCCATGAATAAAAGTTGAGTTGAGCTGAGTGAGAGTTGATGTGGAAGTCTGAACAAAGTATTTGTTTAGGAGGTAAGTAATGGGGAAAGGTCTGTGAGCATACAGGCACGGATTTTATTTTATTTAACAGTTTTCATGTATAACTAGTGTGTATATATTGACATTTTGTTCATGTATAAGTTGTATACACACATAGAGCTGTGTGCATTTAATGGGCAATAATAAGTGCATAATAGGTTCGTTTGCTGGCGGTATATATCTATAGCATTTGAAGAGAAGATTTGGTTGGTTTTAGACAGGCTTAGGCAAACAGAGAGGAGCAAAACCTAAAATTTTTATGCATATACATACATATCTGAATTCAGGAGTGACCTGAAAGTGTGTTATTTGCCATGCCATGTTATTTGTATTTTGATTTCGAATTCTGTGCATGCATGTATTATTTCCATGAGCCGTGTCTCTTTTTTCTCCTCTCGTTTCATTGTTGTTATTAACCGTATAGAATTATTATGAAATTGCAATGACTTCTCCTTCGTTTTGTATGGTTTCACTGCATTATTACGTTTCTCGGTTTAATATTTAGTATACATTATAGTTATATTTGCCTAGCCTCTCGGTTTTCCTATGTCTATGTGTATGTTGCTTTAGTGTTGATCTTGTGTGCCCAGACTTGTATTATATTATGCAGTGGAGAGCGAGAAACCAACTGAAAGAAGTATATAGAGAAAAGAGAAAGAAGCATGTAATGTCAATGTTCTTGTCCATGTTCTTGTCATGTTCCACTCCTATTTTGTTCGTCACTTCTTCTTCGAGTCGAGCCTCTTTACATTTACTTTACTTCTGTGTTCCTCCATTACTTATTATTTCAATGTGCAATCCTCAAACTTGAATTATTTTTCTTTGCATTATAACTGTAGTAGATACATAGATTGTACATTGTACATTTTGTACATGCATACAGTTTGCTCCTAAAAGATCCTCAGAAAATTTGAAAATCTATTTTTCCTCCTTTGCCATTCATAGTCTACTTTTGTCTAGTTACTCTTCTCAGGACATTAGTACAAAATACTGTTGTTGAAATTATGGATGTTCGAGTGTTAGTAGAGACTTAAAAGTATTCAGAATTTAGTTATTTTGTTACAACTATGTGCACACTTGTATATTTACAATGTTTTTGTCCTTTATTTTGCACTATTTGACCATTGGAATTAATCTTATTGAAATTTTCTTAGATGGAGCACATAAAATTAGAACAGAAATTACCGTAGTTGCGTTTTACCCTAGCAGTAAACTTCTTCCACACAAATATGTGACGGGAAAAGGTAATCTGTGACTAAATGATCTTAAACATCTTTTCGTCTCATTGTCAATAGGGCAGGTATTTAACTCTTTTTATATTTCAAATAGATTTTAACGGTTTTTGTATTGTACCTCTGACCATTTAGAATTTACAAATCTGTGAAGAAATTTGAATTGAAAAAGGATTCGATGCTGCTTGCTGTCTAATATTTTTGAGTTTGAAATTCCTGTGCCCTACTTTTATTTGATCACCGCGTTATGACTATTGAAAATTCCCCGACTACGGCATTAAACTCGTCAATATTTACCATATTTATCGTGTTTGCATTTCACACAAAATTTCCATACGACGTTCTCTGTCTTTTATGCATTATTGTTCAGCTACATGTAAGAAAAAGTACACCAGACATCCATCTTAATTTCTTGACACTGCAATAACTATGAATAAAGTATTTTGTATTTAGTATTTTTTTCAAATAACTGAGCAAAATTTAAGAGAAAGGTTTCTTTCTCACCTGTTCTTTGTTAAAATTCCGATTTTGAACGCATTAGCTATGCAGCAACAGTTTAAGGTTAAAACTGCATGATTTTTGGTCAAGCTGCACATGATCGATTATTACCTCTATAAAGGGGAAAGAGTTGACAACTGCACAGCGTTTTTGCATGTTTTCCAATTTCAAATTAAACAGTTACATGTCCACATTTTGACTTTTCAAGTTTTTCAAAAAATAGCGTACAATACATCCATAATGAATAAATAAAGTACAGAAAAGCATCCACTCAATTCCCAAAGGAAGAATGTAAAAAATCTCTTTTCATCTTCCACACAGGTCTAACCTTATTGTTATAAAGACAAGAAAAAGAAGATGGAAAGAGGCATAAGGACTTGTCAGTATTATGGAGAAAAAACTGTCGTGTTAGCACTAGTCTGTTACTATTTAATGCTGTTACATACCAATGCCAAATGATACGAATCCGATACTATGTACAAAGTTGCCTCTTTCTCTCTCTCTTTCTCGCTTCAGTCTCCGCATCTTTACATTACTTACATTGCCACTCGTACTCTCTTTGGTCCCCTCACTTACCACTTAGTTAGCGCACATAAGTGGAAACCTGAGGAATTTCTCGTCAGACCTTTATGACAAGGAGAAACACACGAGCTGTGAAGAGATAACGCAGACAATGGGCCATTGCGATGGTATAATTGCACAGAAAGAGAGAGCGAGAGAGAGATAGAGAAAGGGAGATACGACATATTATATTATGTACATATTTAAGGACATGGGTAATAACATATATAGACAGTTGAACGTGTGGAAATTGAAATTGAAAGGGAAAAGAAGCTCAGCTCAGCTCGTCTTCTTCTTTTCTTCTATAGTTTTCCAAGTTTACCTTTTTTTCTCTCTTTCTCATCCGCCTTTCTTTCCCTTTTTCCATGTCTTTCTTTCTTATTTACCTCGACACACTAACAAGTGACCAAGTGGCAAACAAGAAAAAGGAAGAGAACAAAACCATTAACCATTTAACCATCAACTTCAACTGTATCCATAATATAATATTATATTTTTTCATCACCATTACGTATACCATTTTGTGAAGATCCTTCTATTATTTCCCAACTAAAATGTATTATAATATGTATACAATACTTATAATATATACATTATACATACACGATACACGCACGATGCTCACACACTGCTGCTCGCTTGCTCACAAATAAATTTCTTTAGCGAGCAAAGTATATCTTATACTTACGAGGAAAAGAAAAAGACAACCGATCGTCGTCGTTGATCCTTCCTCACTGTATATTGTATACACACTGTTATTAAGGGGAAAATGAGAGGAAAAAAGGAAACGAAAAACAACCATTCCTTGGACAAAACAAAGCGAGCACGTTTCTTTTCAAAAATGACGAGAAATGATGTAAAAAAAGAAGAAAAATAGCACATATTTTAAAGATTGTACATACATCTATAAATCTTAATCTCAATATCTCAATTTCATTGAAAAATAATTGATGGCTTTCCTCTAGCCAGAAGTGAAAAGTGAAATTGAAAGCCAAATAAATTTAAGCAATTTTATGTATACATAAGCGATAAGCGCAACACTCGAAAGAATAATACAAATGAATGAAAATTGAAATAAAAATCGTGCTAGTTTTCCTGATTCTACAATATGAATTTTTAACTATAATTCATTTACGACCTTTTCAATTTTAATGCATGTAAACACCGAATAGCGGTTGTAAAATTCTATTTTGTGAAAAATATTGGTTATTTATATACAATGTTGTCTAAGCAATATTATATTTTCGTACAAAATTTAGTATTTTGAAGGGCTCTTACACATTGAGATGGAGAACCTGAAGTTGTAAACGCAACTTTTTGTAGTTTGTGGTTTTTTTATAGTTTACATCATTTATTTAATTTTCCTTTTGGCCAGAAATACTCAAATTTTTATATGTTTCTTACAAAATACGATTCCTAGAATTGTTTCTTTACAGTATTTTTATGAAGGCTCTTTTTCGTCTCCTCCTCTTGATCTTCAAAATTCTGTAAGGTCCTGCTGTAAGGTTAAGGTGAAAAAATCATCAAAAGTCAGTTATGAACATAGTTATAGGTTTGTATTTAGTCCTTTCATTTTTCCTATATCCAAGGTCAGTTTACAACAATAACAATAAGAGCAACTACACATACAGGATATTGTTCATTTTGGACCAAAGTCTGCACCATGTAATAATGATTATGAATTGTGAATGGTAAATTGTGATGATTGTAAAGTGTGTAATTGTTGATTGTCATGTGCTAAAAGTTTTCGTGTCAGTTATCCATTCCATACATTATGTTATTATACAACATATATATGTATATGGGGATGTGACTTTGGCTGAGGCCAGGATTGCTGTTGAGAATTGACGAGACGAGAGACGAGGGCGTATACAAGATGAAGAGAAGGAAGGAGACGAAGACTTGAATTGAAAATTGAATAGATAGATAAATGGATATATGGATGGATGGATGGCTGACTGACTGACTGGAGAGTCTTCACACATATGTAATTACAATATGTGTCAAGTAATGTGTACCACGAGAGATACTCAAATGCAGACTTATGAACACATAAATACAATTTTGAACATGGAAGGTGAGTCAAATTGTATAGTGTAGAGGTCTTTCACGGCCTCTTGTACTTCTCTCTCTCTCTCTCTCTCTCTCTCTCTCTCTCTCTCTCTCGATTTGACTTTCTCTGCCTCGTCTGCCTCCGCTCAAACCTCAATTTCACATTATATTATATTATTATTATATATTTTAGCTTCTCTCGTCTTCTTCTTCTTCTTTTTACTGTGATCTACTGTATGATCATTGTGTTTTCTCCCTCGTCTTCGTTCAATTTACTATTTTACGATGGCCCAAAAAAACCCTCAATAATAGTCGAGACTTTACAAAACAAAATACAAAACAACACAACAATGTAATGGAAACCTTAAGCTTAAGCGTATAAATACGAGTGAGTGTAATAATAATACTGTTAAAACTTTTTTCTCTATCTTACATGCGGCTACACACACGCTCAGCTTTAAACCTCCATGCCTTCAACCTAGTTAAGCTATAAACATAAGCTATAGATATAAACATTTTACTTGGAGAAAAAAAGCTGACTGAGCTTATAATCCCATACATATAAATACGATGTATTAATACATTTTATACATATTACACAATACCTCATAATAAACAATATATTATATGTATCAGATAGCCTGTATATTATCTTATAACCTTCAGTTACCCAGATATGTATGCATATATATATGTGGTACGTCAACCTCTGTCTGACTCAAATCCAAATCCACATATTATCCAAATCTAACTAAATCCAAATCTTACAATCCGAACAACAAAAAGGTTGAAAGGAGAAAATTGTAAAGAAATTTAGGAAATTGTTATAATAGGAGATTTCCCGCTTTGTTCCTTTTTACCTCTGTAGCTGTACATGCACATATTATGTATACATACATTTCTCAAAGCTTGTTGCTCCTTTCCTTTAATACTCTTACATAGGTACTCTCCAAGTTGAAAAAACCTTCCTGAGCTGCAATGCATTAATAACATAAGTATTATACATTATATACCTCAATACTGTGTATGTAGTATGTACGTATGACTCACCTCCAGAGAAGATGAGATCGCACGCAACAGTCATCATCATCATCAACCTGAAGCCACCAACGAGAGCATAACTATACAGTACAGCTACACAAAATACACACAAAATACATGAAAAAATGCCATAATATATTGCACTGGATTACTTTTGACTACATGTACGTATGTATATGTATGTTATTATATGTTGGTTATATATACCCACAGAAGATCCCTCATTCAAAGTCTCAGAAATCTCGTTCTTGTGTTTCGGGCGGGCTGAAGAGCGGGCGGGTAGAGAGGCTGAAG
>JAQIVE010002021.1:0-21625 GCA_034698285.1 Sminthurinus bimaculatus | reverse complement strand
TTGAAATTAGATAACCACATTTCTTCATCATCAACTAAATTAAAGCGCTCTGTCCGATTTTCTCCTGCAACAAGTCAAGAGTCGTGTGCTAGTGACTCTTCAAAGAAAGAAGAAGACGAAGAAAAAGACGAGAAAATCAGTACCGATAATAGACGAATGAGAAACTTACAAAATTCTTATACGGTGTCGCAATTGAAATCGTGTATGAAAAGAAATGTTCGAAATATTCCGTATCAACATCATAATCACCATAATCATCGCTCTTCATCAAAATCCCCAAAAAGTTCCTCCTATATTTCGTTGCCCCGTCGTAGGCGGCTCTTGCGCCGCACGAACCACAATAAGGTATTAAATAAAATGGAAAGCTACCAGGCAAATGTCAAGAGAGTGCCCAGCAAGAGTAAAAGCAAGAACCTCACTTCTCCCAAACCCACAAATCGGAGCAACAATCCACAGCAAAAACAGACAGTAACAACGATAGGCGAACCGTTGGAAACAACGACAAACGGTACTATGCCTGGAGATGCAACTGAAAAAAAACTGCAATAATAAACTACTGAATATGGGTTAGTTTCATATGACCTTGCATATATTTAAATGGTAAAAAGTTACACCATTAGTCAATAAACATTGCAGCATATTATGAACGGGGACTTTGATCAGTGCATAAGTTTATGAACATTGAGCATACTGATAAAACAATTCAATCAATGAATAAAATGTTTCTGCATTTCCCTTTAATTTTTCATTGTTTTTTATTCGTGCATCGTACGTGTGTTGGTTCCTTTGTACGCCTAACGATAAGTAAAAACGCAATAACGTTAACATAACGTAATAACATATGGAATAACGTTTTGGCTTTTTATTTTGGAAAAATTTTGTTTTTACTGTCCGTATTTCGGATTATAGGGGGGAGGGGGGTCAATTTTATAGTGAGGTTTTGGTTTTGAACATGAGATGGGATAATTGAGAGTAATAAAAGTTCCACTTGCGTTTTAAAGTATGAGTGATTTATACGTAAATACCCCACGCTTGTATAATAAAATCTAAAGGAATGTCTGCTACAGTTGCCTGCGTATGCTCAGCACCCTTGTACATTATAATTGTATAAGTATTAGCATCAACTATCAACCCCTTGTTATATTACATTGGATGCATATGTATTATGCTAACTGGTAGTTCTAGAAGAGACTGGTCGTGTAAAAAGTGTGTGTATATCTATTGCGTAATGCATCTATAGATATTAAATGCAAGAAATGATTTCATTATCAACACATGCAAACAATTATTAACTGCGTGGGTATGCTATATTATGCTACTACTTACTCATCACATCTTCAAATAAGACTTTTTTCTGAGTCATATTCACGTATGTAACTATGATATATTATACATACATTTACCATTTACCCTGCCTATGACAGAGCAATAATATAGTAATCAAGTGTTGTAAAGTTGGAAGCTTGAAAAGGAGGGATGGTCGATATCACTTTTATGATGACATGCTGACTCCGTATTTAAAATTGAAATGTATACCCATCACATGGCTCTGGAAATTAATCCCTTATGCACCAAGTTTACATATTTATCTATCATCCTTATCATCTTTCACACAAATCTCAAAAATAAATAATAGAAGAACTTGAGAGTGCTTGAAAATGTTTCTTAAAAAGTATAGTTGCATAATTATTTTGAAGTAAAATAATAATATGAAAGTATAATAAACATGAGAAAGTTGACCCTACACCTTACACACATATCATGTTCATAAAAATGTAAATACAAGAGGAAAAATAAATAAAAATACTATTAAGAAAGGCGTTAGAAAATTGAAAGCTCAGCATAGAATATCGTTGTGTCCGTTTAATACTTTTTTTATTTGTGCTGATTGTTATTTTATTATTATTTCTGTGTATAGATATATATATCTTTGTTACTTTTATAATAATAATAATATGTATTTTCACCTATAACTATTATGTACAGCAGCAGCAGCATTGTAATTCATAATAATAGTAATTACATAATTACATCATTAGTTCATTTTAATAATCTGCATTCCTTTATACGAATAAGGTAAGCTTTTTATGTTCATTTATTGATGTAGTTATGTAGCATTTAGGTATAATATATATTTAGTTACTTAGACTTTTTAAGAAGACGGAGGGAGAAGGGGAGCGGGTAACGCGATACATGAGCCTTTGGAAGACTCAATATGTTTTGTTGTCTTTAAATGATAGTAGTACATGTAGTATAATAATAATATAATAATAATAATAAATATAATATAATATATTTTTATTATAAAATATTTTCATGGATTTGATTTGATGTCCTTGATTCATTTCATTTTATTTGTCTACAGTCTAGCAGCACTTGCTTGTTGAATTAGTAGTCGAATTAGTTTTTACATTAACACGGTCGGGGAGATCTTGTGGGTCACGGTTAGGGCCTGTTTTTGCGAGAATTGAATCAGCCAGTTCATGAAAGGCTCTCTCTATATTCACATTATTCTTAGCTGAAGTCTCCATAAACTTGATTCCATGCTCTCTTGCTATCTGTAAAAGTGACAAATTGATCTTTAAAAATCTACAATGTATTTTTCATCTTATTTAGCTATGGGCGACTAGCTAAGGTTTTCAGTTGTATAGTTATATTGTATACAAACTGCAAATACATCTTTGGCTCCTCTAAAATTGCTTATTCATAGATCTAAGTACAAGTTAGCATGTCACTTCCATGTGTGCTTTTGACTACTTCTCATACTGTTGGTATGAACTTTTAATTCAGTATAATTAAGTAAAAAGATATTATGCTCCATAACTTTAAATGGAAGTGAATGAATTCCTCGTTATTTCTACATACATATATATTCACTTATATTCACTCTCTCTATATGGAATAAAAATGATACAAGATTGTGTGTCTAAATGAGTAGGAAAAACTTGATTTTATACAACAGATTAGGACATACGAAAGAGATAGAAAGAAAGAAAGAAAGAAAGAGAAAACATAAAATAATATATCCATCTACGTACAAGTATGTACACACTACACCCTCGCAGTAGCGAGTACAGTTCAAAGATCTTTCTCTCTCTCTCTCTCGTTCTATACTATTATTATACTGGATCAATACAATAATGTAAGCCTGCATATATATATATATACATTATATATACGATGTATAGTATGCTATATTGTATGAACAAAGTTCTAGAGACTAGAGATGATACACAATAAAAACAGAAATACTAAACGTTAATCGCCTCGTGTCTTGTACTTTAGTTGCATAGTTTTTCATACATAGCCATAGCATGTGAAATAATAAACATCATGTTCCCTTATAGTTCCCTTAATCAATCTTTCTATAACAGCAATACTCGTATATGCAGTCTTAGCAAGCATGTAAATTATATGTAGATAGATACTAAGTATTATAAAGTTATTATTTCCTTTCATCCAATTGCTATTACAAACTATTATCTCGTAACATTATGCCATCGTGGTATATTCTAACATGTGTCAGTAGACTCATAGTATGTTTTTATACGCTGATGTCAGTTGACGTTTGTTCCTATCAAAAAGAATAATTATAGCATAAACTACTCTATTTAACATGTTATTGTTGAAATGTTTGACTTACGGCATCCCCGCGCTCTCGTGGTACAACCTACCAATAATAAGTACCAGAACAAAAATACATTATAATTAACCAGTTAGTAGTTATTAGTCATCGATCTTCCATACTAATGAGCGATATGTTCGTAGTTTGTAAACGTAATACAAGAGATAGAAAGGATTAATTTTATTGTAAAATACCCTTTGTTCTTCACAATCACATTTATTCCCAAGAATCATCTTCTCCACGTCTTCGTTTGCGTGCTGTTATATTTAATCAAAATTAAAATCAAAATATGAATGAAAATAAGTTATTGTTACTCTTATAGCTTGTAACACAATATTCCTGCAGTTTATAACTGGTATGACTGAAGGAAATTATACGCAGATACATATGTATGTAAAATATGTATCAAAATAAAACCAGTCAGCAAATAACATGACACTATCAATCACATATCGTAGTACATACATACAGGAGTGTAACATGACATAACAGTAACCGCAAATTATTGAAACAATTGTAATATTTAAAACTAGATTATGAACTTGTAATCATTTTTTTCTAATCTAAAATAAAAACTACATTTTAATGACAGTTCATTTCTTACCTCATCGATATTTCTTAGCCATTTGGCAATATTCTCAAAACTCTTGGCATTTGTTATATCATAACATAACATTATTCCCATCGCTCCTCTGCAAAATTTGTAATCAAACCATGTGCATTTGTAAATTAAGTTACAGAAGTATTATCATGTATATTATTTAGTTGTTATTATTTTTTTGAATTTTTTTTGACAATAATTTTCGAATATTTTTGAGGTATATTTATTTGCATCATGTGTGTACCTATAATAACTGGTGGTGATGGTATGAAATCTCTCTTGACCTGTACAAAATATTTAAAAAATTCACAATAAAATGACTGTCCTTCCTCAATAGCATACCACATTTTGAGGATATATATAAATAATAAAATTTAAACAAATGTGTATAGTGAAACATGCCTGCCGTGTCCCTGTAAATTTAACAAAAACATATTTGCATTAGGATCGCTGCTATATCATATTTTGCAGCTATAAAGGAAAATACAGTTATCACATCATATTCCTGACGCATCATACGTTATACATTATGACTCACCATATCTGCAGCTTTATTTTTTTCCCTTTTAGTTCGATTGTTTTGATCTGTAAAGAATAAATAAATCTGTCATTATAAAATACGTCATAATTCATAATATACTACTCTACAACTTTCTTACTATTAGTCTATGTTGTAAAATACGATATTATTATGACATGAAAACATTGGATCGTAGTATGTACCTTGAAATCTATACCTATCGTTGAAATGAACGTGGTATCTGAACAAAAAAGAGAAAAAACAAAAATGTATCTTTATTTTACGTATTATGAATTAAAAGCAATCCCACATCAATCAAACATTATAATAAATAACATGACACTAATAAAGAGAGTAGATATTCGTTTATTTAACTTACTAAATGCATCGTCTGAGAATCTAAATAAAATACACGTTTTACCGACCCCTAATCAAAAACAAAAAAGACAAAATATATATAGATACATATTATATAATACATTATCCATGAGATTACGAATTACGTAGATCATAAAAGAAACAATAAAACCCATATTTACATGTTTTGAATCATCACAAAAAACATGATGCATATACACGACAAGGTCTTTAAAATGTAAAACCAAATTACAGCGTAAATAGCATTTATTACATAGCACATAAGTACATACATTTAAGTGCATGAGTGCAGTATGCAGTACAATGTACAATATCTAATGTCCAATGAGCCATAACTAATGGTTGTTTACAATATTACAATATTAGTCAATAGTCAAAACTAGTATTAAACAGTAAAGAAAACTTTTTCCTAACAAAGTAACATAAAAGTAACAGCAACAATAATAAACAATACATCATGTATTTTTTGTTCACTCGCGTACTGACAAGACGTACATTGTAACATTGTAATTTTGTAGTTGTACTTAAAAGTACTTTATACAATATACTTAAATAGGTATGTGTATTGGACAAAAATAAACTTACCGGAGTCTCCAATCAAGAGTAGCTTGAAAAGTAAATCGTATGTTTTCTTGGCCATGTTTTTTAATTAAATATGAATAAATACACTAGTAGAGTAACAAGGGGTGCAAAAAAGAGGAAAGAAGGGAAAAATTAAAATTAAAAATAAGTTATGTCTTCTTTAACTCGTCCCAACAATAAGTATACAATATAGATAGAGCATAAGTGGTCTACTGTGTATTACTATACTTACGATATAAAAAAATTCAACTATTAGTTTTGGAAGGGTGAATGTGACTTTTTAATAAATATTGTAAAAAGGTAATTAATATTATTAGTAGTTGACTGTAATGTTTCGCTATAATTGTAATACACACTAAGCTAAATAGATTTTAACATTGAATTTATTGCCTAAGTTTTATTGCAGTTTCTCTAAGATATAATATTATTATTATACTATTATTAATAAGATGAGGAGGAAGGAGTATTATGTATAGCGATGTAATATGTATGTACTATGTATATCCTACTATACAGAGTGAATACTTTTAGTTTATACAGTGCTGTTGAACGGATACAACTGCAAAATAATACATAAGTATACTTAAGAAGACTCTTGAAGAATAAAATTACTGAAAATAAAGTGTACAGTCAAGACGTATTGAAATCCTTAAATTAAACCCACTCTCATCCAGTATATTGAATGAATTGAATTGTCTCTGACTCATTTTTTCACGTCACGTCAAGGAGCCGTTATTCCAAGTAATTTTACTCTGCTGTTTAACTTGATTTTGCATCAAAATTTGAAACTTGAAATAGTTTTTGTATTGCCGAAACCCGAAACTTAATTTATGTATTAATTCGGTAACAACCGAAGTCTTGTGCGATCCCTTGAATAACAATGTCAAAGATTTGTACGCTAAATACTTGGTGTCTATGATTGCAAATCTTATAAGTATGTATAATATATATTCAAAGTACTCTTAGTTTAAATTGTTTAACAACTAAGTATATTGTTATTATAAATTATAAGTAAAGTTTAATGATTTTGTCAGCTACAATTGTTGTGTGAATAGTCGGCACATGAATTAAGATTTAAGTACTTAAAGGTAAGATTTAAAATAAAAGTATAGTGTGTACTAATGTACTCTACAGTTAAGTAGTACATTTATTCTCTTATCGTATATGTTTATTTATTTTTAACATCACACACATCCTGTATTGTAAATTGTAAATCTCTTAAATATGTACTTATACTACCATTGAGTCATATTTCAAGATCTCGTAATGAACTATTTAACAATTGTAACACCGTTTATTTTAAATTTTTCCGAAGAACATTGGTGACTACTACTCCTACGATGGCAACAGTCCATCCAAGTATCAAAACTCTGGTGCATCCAGCAAGACTTAGGGTGATTAAAAATAGTTCAGAATTGAAAGTAGTTGAACGTTTGCCTAAAGCTTATCAAAACTATTATAAGAGATGGAAAGATGAAGAAAAAGAAACTCCGGTTCATTGGGTTCCACGAACAGAGAAATGGGAGAAGGATGCATATGGAGTAGTGTAAGAGATGCTAAAACTATTACTTGTTTTATATTTATTGCTTGCTTAATTATTGTCAATTAATTGTCAATTTTATTAACTATGTAACTAAGTATTTAATTAATAACACCTTTTGTTTCATGTTTATGATATATTTTTTTTATTGTTATAGAAAACCTGTCCAGAATCTACCGATACCTGTTAAATATCCGCACCAACATAATACAGGGCTATGGGGAGGAGAAGGAGTTGTTCTAGGAACGGTGAAAAAAAGAAAATATACCAAGCCAGTTCCGAGGTTTTGGGTTCCAAGGCTAAAAGAGACCGTGGTTTATTCTGAAATCCTGGACAAATATCTTTCAGTTGTGGTTACTGAACGTGCTCTTAGATTAATTGATGAATGTTATGGCTTTGACAACTATCTTTTAAAGGTAACAGTAATTGTGTCTTAAAATTATGAAATAAGCATGTATTATAACATGAGCATATTTATGTAGTGTTTACAAACAAAGCCTACGATAGTTTATAGTCTATATAGATTGATGCGTTTCAAAATAGATTGTAGTATAGACTATGTACACTTTTGAATAGTGTGTGTTATATATTTTTAAAAACCATCCTTTGATTGTGTGATAGTTAGATATTTAAAATGATTTTGTTTCTTTCCATCTTATAATAGACTCCTGAATATGATGTGAAGTCAGTTTTAGCTCTCAAAATTAAAAGGCGAATTCTACTTGCCCTTGTAGATAAGGACTTTGCTCATGATAATCCTGAAAAGAAGGAAAGTCTTTATGAAAAATATAAAGAATACATTGTTCCGGTACGACAGCACTTTTTGGTTTTACTTGTCATTCATTATTCATTACGACTTAAATAGTTGATATTACAATAAACTGAATAAACTAGTTTACATAAAATCGTATTATTTGTTTTTTAATTTCGTGATCAATTGATATATTCTAAATGCACAGAGAGAGGAAGCAGATTGGGTTGGCTTAACTGTTGAGGAAGCAGTTGCCAAGCAACTAAAAATTGAAAAGGCTAAGAAAATGGCTGAAACTGTTCCTTTAAAATATGAACTTCGCCGTAAATTTTTAGAAAAACTTGCAGAAGAAAAAAATAATGGACCACAACCAACAGAGCCTGAGTAAGTACTGACTTTCACATGTACAATATTTTATTTTACATATACCATTCGATCCCATAAGTTATGCACATTTTGATACGCCGCTTAAATCTAACCATTGTAATTATTGTTTTTTTTAAAAAAAATTTAAGGCCATCCCTGCTGTCAAAATTAAATCCTTTTGCGAGGTCAAAGTCAGAACAACGCTTAGAAAAATAAATACTAGTTCTATAATATATACCACTCACTATGCCATTTTTAAAGTTAAACACATAAAGTAGAATCACTTCAAGTACACCAATGTAGTGTGTTCATTAAAAAATTTTATTTGTCCAGGTTAGTTTTTTGAAATAAAATACAGATTGTTTGTTTTCCAACAAGAATAAGATTTGTAATAATACGTATAATATAATAGTATCTATTCGTCGATGTATGTGCACGCATTTGTATATATATTCTGTATTATTTTACTATAGCATTGTATTTTCGTTCATATCTAAAGCTTGGTAATTCTAATTAGTTTATATAATATGTATCAACTTTAGGTTCTACACACAACATACAATATCACTTTATTTTATTTAACCTTACAAACTAACCTAATTTTTCATAGCATTCCCTATATGTATGTATCTATCCTATAGTATGGCATAATTTATATTGCAATTTGGCACTCACATTATAGCAAGACTAGTTGTTCACATGTTCTTTTTAAGAGAATCATTATCAATTATAATAGTATAGAGATAATGCCATTTTTAAGCCCAACATAAAGCCACATTTACACGTGGATCTTTTAACGAATGGGTTATTTACCGCTTAAAAGCTAAAACATTTTACTCCAAGGTTGTAAAATACACAGTATTATTATTGTACTGAATACCAATCCGGAAAATCTATTGGAAAGCACAAATAATCATCATGCACTTTGACACAAAGTATCCAACTCATCACTGATGAGACTATAGTCATCATAACACCTTTTACTCTGATGCAAAAGCACCTCTGGGAGCCATTTGGTTGTATCATTATTGATTTTAACTTTGAACAGTCGGTATAGTCTAAATCCTTGCTTGGTACTTCTAGTTAATTAATCTTCTAGTTTAACTGGAAAGAATTGTGATTTCAGACGAAGAAATCGCACATCACTTGCTTTAAGAAATATTACAATCAATTTGCCCGTCATGTGGAAGGCAATGAAGAGTCTCTGCGACGGACCGTACCAAGTATGTCATCGTGCCATACGAACCGGAAGGTGCGCTATCATAAAAATGCTGGCAAATATCCGCTGCTCCACCACAATCCATCTTGTCGCTGTCATGATGATTATCTTTTGATTTTATACAGCATAAAGTTGCATCACCCCCAAATGTTGCCTACAAACGTTAATAGTGAAGATGTAAAAAAAGCAATCATAATAAGTCAGTTTGTACATTGTACATGTAAGTCCAAAAAAAGGCATATTTTAATTATTAAGTATCTATTAAGTAAAATTACATAGGTACTTACAAAATGTATAATGTAAGTATTTGTATAATGTATGCAGTGTATGTATGTACAATGTACATTATACAAATGAATGACTTACTTGATCCTTAAGAAACAAACGGTTGGCGTTATGTACGAGTTGCTCTACTTCTAAGATTTCGCCTAAAAACGGAGATAGGTTGTGCTCCACGACCAGAGTCAAAACCATCAATGCTTCTACAACTAACTGTCGATATTCAGGTTGTGGGATTGTATTAAGAACAGATTCAACTCTCAATGCAAATTTCAATTCCCCAGATGTCATCTCTTGAGTCACAGTGTTAGGCAAAACCTTGCCATTTATAGCTAGGCCATGACACTATCAAAATAAAATTTCAATGTTTCACACACATAAGAGTTTCTTCACATACATATGTACTTAAGGTCTAACAACTGCTATACAAAGGAGAAGTTTGGATTTTGGACTTTAAAAAAGCCTCGTTATGAAACAAATTTTGGAAAACTCATCAAATGTGAACACCGTTTGTCGAAATACTTACGTCGACCAGAGATATCGCAAAGTTCCTAAAATTCCCCAAAATCCGAAAGCAATGTCGCTTTTTTTCTGGCTTGTTTTCATGTCAGGGACTTGGAATCAGTGTAAAAAACTCACGTCGGCATTAAAATGGTTTTCACATTCGATCCCCCCAGCCGATGAGCTTTCAAAAGGTGTGTGACCGAACGAGACTTTTTTTTAACCTTAACTTTTCCTTTAAACATTTATAAAGAGATACAAAATGTACAACAAGAACTATTGCTTATTTCTTACCCTTTCCAAAACTGACCAAACTCTAGGATAAAATCCACGGGGTACACGATTTAAGGCACCATCCAATCGCCGTCTTCTTAACCATTGACCTTGTTGTTTTTCCACATCGTTTTGATCTGCATCGCGGCAAAATAGTGTGTCAATGTGACCCTGTAATATACAGTACACGGTGCATAACATGTAATAAATATGCATAAGAAGTATTGAAAATTGAAAATCACATTTTCGACATTAGATGGGTATTGTGAAATAAATACCTATTGACGGGTATTACAAATCATCCCATAGTATAATAAGTCTAGAATTCGTACCTTACTAACTTTAGTTGACTTTGTACTGACAACTGAATGATGACTGGTACTATAACCCCGTTTGGACGCTGTTTAAAGAGTTGAGAAATTAAATTTAGAGCAAACTCTTCAAAGTCAAATTATAGCTTCTAAACTTACACATACGCATTGTGAATATATAGTACATATTACATAATGCATAAAGGGCAAAGGGTAATAATTTAGATGAAATAGATGGTGCATAGAAGTGGATCGTATAGCATGCAGCATGCTTGTTGTTAATGGTTAACACATAAAGTATAAAAAAAGTCATTTCTTACATGTACTCACAGCGAACTCTTTACCACTCATAATGTGATAAAGTAGATTTTTCATTTCAAACGGAGAAAAATTTAATAGTTGTTCTGAGGCTTCTACTCCTGAACATTTGAGCGTCCTAGCTAGCTCAGTAGCCATTACCTATAAACAGAAAGTGCACAGTTTCATTAGGATTTTAGGCTTTACAAAGCTTTAGGTTCTTTGAAATCTCAGTTTTAAATAAAATCTTACTTGAATAATTAAACCAACACGTAGTCTAAGCATTTCGTGAAACAATTGCGGCTCAGTCCTTATAAACATGGCTAAATACACAAGAAGCTCCTACGAAGAAAAATTTGCAAACATAAATCAACCATTGCGAGCTATTATATATTTGCTCTGATGATACATAATATACTTATTTAGACTAGTGTGCCAGGGCGCACATTAGTAAATAAAAACTGAGTTACATACTTGTGTTAACATGGCAGTACTTTCGTCGTCGCCATACGCTTGATGAATAATTTGCCGTAGTTCTGTTTCAGGTAAAGGACCAGTGATTGTTTTCTCGTGAAGTGGAGGCATACCAACAGTTACCTGTTTTTGTCTCACAATTAAATCTGTCACGGCCTTTGCCAAATCTTCTACGCGTTTTCCAAGCATTCCTTTGCAAAAAAGACAATTTTAAATCTGGAGTGAAAGGAAAGTGAAAGTTCACAATAACAGCTCGAAGCAAGGTTCTTCGACTATTCTTCGACTATGTAATAGTCGAAGAACCTTGAGCTCGAAGTATATTTTCCATTACTTATCTACAATATTTATATAAGTACCTGCGCTGTGACGAACTAAACCCCAGAGTTTTTGCTGGCAAGCCTTATCGTACAGTCCTTTGAGTAGAGATTTAACAGTAACTGGTGTATTCGTTTCATCTACACCTGAAATTTGAAAAATAAATGTACAGTTTAGAATTTGGTTTGCTTAGAAAAGGTTTGCCCAAATAGTCGAAATGTAAACCAATTTAATGAAATTAATCCATGTATGAATCAATTATTTGATTTTGTACCGGTAATGTGTTCTAATCCATTTGAAACAACTAAGTAATGTAGAATATCTCCTTGCTCCTCCAAAACATCCGTCTCCCTCAAGAGTGCTAGAAGCTCTTCAACTTCCGTGTTCTCAAACTGCGATTCCGATAAAGTTCTGCTTTAGAGAAAATATGAAAAGGTACATATTCTGAGTTACAATTTATAGTTTTTAGTATGTTTTTAAGTCAATTCCATGAATAACATTGTATTAAATATATGCAACGACGTGTCACGAGCGGACAGTGTACAGAGTACGCTTACCTTGTTCGAGTTATTGGAGCCCAATTCGGTGGCCTTTTAGGACCTTCTGGTGAAGGGCTCCGTGGTGTTGACAGAGCACTTGATGAATTAGTTGGTGGAGTTTTCCTTCGTTCATCACTCCATATCATGTTTTCATCTGAAATGGATTGATTTTTATCTAAATCGGGCGTCCACGTCATAAAATGTAATCAAAATAGAAAACGCGAGTTATTTTTTTAACAAGCCAACTAGTGCTGGCAAGCAATTAAGAATTAACATATCACTATTATTGTATTATAGGCCACTGAATTAACAAATTATGAAATCATTACTTGGACGCTATGAGGCGTTCAAAAAAAATTAGTAGACATGTTTCATATGAATTCGCAAACATATTACATGTGTGTTATAATAACCTGATGTACTCTGATGTACAAAGGTTTAATTTTTAAGCATACGAGAAAACAGGTGAAAATAAAAATGCATTTTGGCCATTCTCAACTGATCATTCTCACACTTCCAAGATGCCATCAACATAATAAAATGAGATGCAAGGGTATGGAGAATTAAGATTATTAATATGTGTATTATGTATTAGTAGGAAATGAAATTTGTAGTAACTCAAAGTCTCCATATTTTCCATAAAGTCCCCACCGCGATAAATTGATCTAGTTCTCTTTATGGTTCCTTTCAGCGACAACTTCCTTCCATGAACTACGGATTTTTGCTTGAGCTTGACACCTTCAGTTCTAGGTTTGTTTGTGGTCGTAGTAGATAGCTTATTAGGCCTAAAAGAAAGTGACTTTTGCATATGTTCTTCCAAATATTCTTGAACACTGGGGTGAAGCTCTACAATAGAAAAATTGAATGAGGTTTGATATGATGAATTGGTGAAAGTACAAAAATAAGTTATATTTTCCCTTGCTTTCTCCGTTTATTCGTGCGGAGAAAGCAAAAGAAAATCGTGCATTATTTTTAGCAGTAGAGTGCATATTTATAACTAGAGTGCGTGTATCTATTTACTTATGTATACTGTACGGCATTATTTATTATAAGTGAACAACTTTTAAGAATTTTTCAACTCACTCTCTGGAATTCCATCTTCAACACTCCCCAAGAAACTGAGATTCGTAATACAAGAAGTGCTAAGGAAATCTTGCAAGTACCCAAGTGTGACCCTAAATTATTATCATTTAAGATTATAACACAGTTCAGAGGCTGTACACACAAATGAAGTACAGTAATGACTATAATGACATCTTGAAAATAATCATGTAAAATCACCTCGTTCCAACTGTATAACCACTTTTTAATTTTTTGATTGTCGTTATGATTGACATGGGAATTTTTCCATCCTCTGTAAAGAAAAAACATTAGCATTTAATATTAAAAGTGGATGAAAAAGGATTTGAGCATACATTAAAACAGTAAACAGTTAAAAATTATTTAATTGTAGGTACGTAACCTGGTTTTCAAACAACATCGACAGAAATTTGTGCAAAACTCAAAAAAAACCTCAGAAAAAAATCGTGTCAAATCTCATGAAAATTTGATGATAGTTGACAAGATTGACAATTTTTGTTGAGATTTTCATGATACTTCATCAAAATCTTATCAAAACTTAATCAAAATTGGTCGGATTTTCGACCAAAATCGTTTCAAACTTTCATGAGATTTTTTGACCAAATTTTTTTATAAGGGAATTCTCGATTTATAAAAAAATAAAAGATAGGGATGGTTTTTAGGAAACGTGTACTATTATTAAGTCACATTAATTGACTTTGGACTTGAGGTAAATAAACGAAAGCAAGATCAATTAATGTAAGCAACTTTTAGCTAACGCAGTGAAAGCATTGTTAGCAGTCAACAATGCAGATGAAAAGCGATTTATCAAACGTTCATTGCATTTTAAGCTCATATTACTTATTGGATTTCAAGAATAAAACCTAATATCATACAATATTACTAATTGAGGATATTAGGACATTATCTGCTTTTGATATATACGTGTTTACATAGCAATCAAATCCGTATATCAAAAGCAGATAATACCCTAATATCCTCAATTACTATAATATGTAATTTGTATTTGTAAATTACACTGCGTGGTTTACATAACATATGTATGTAAGTATGAAATAAAGAACGGTTAAGACATCCACAAACCTTTGACAAAAGCATAGAAATTCATGCATATTGTATATAAAATATAAATAAGCATAAATAATATTCTGTATTCTGTAGTTGCATTAATTTTTTTAAACTTAAAACATTCAAGGAAAAAAAAGGTACAAGGCCTATGGGGGAATACACATTTTATACCACTTAAGTAAATGAGTAAAATACACAATAGTATAATAATAATTGTTAAAAAATGCATGAATGGTTCAAATGAGCGCCTCCTTCTACCAAAAATACGATGGTGTTCTACTAACTGTGAAATGAAAAGGATTAAAAAGACTAAGAGTGAGTGCAAATGAACAAATTTTATTTAAAATGCCCCAGTCAAGAGGATTTACCTTTTGAATTAAGGATAAAAGTGAGGGTAGGCCTGCCAAGATTATGGTTCCAATTGTTAGTAAGAAAAGCCAACTCGTTGATCAAATTATGACAGAGCAATGCCGTGTCATTCACCATGTATTTCTCCTCCATATCTAAACACTGTAATAATGCCCACAACATACATGTAACTCACTGATGATAGAAAAAAACAGAAAGTTCACAAAAGGCTTACACAGTCACATTTTAATACTACTTTAATACACATGGGTTCCCAAATGCCAATTTTGCAGAAAACAATGGATTTTCAGTTTTCACAAAAAGGGAGGAAAATTTACAAACGTTTTCTGTAGAATAACATATCACTGGCATAGTTGAAATATCCCCAAGATCACTGAAAACCCGATGTTTAGACAATACAAATCCCATTCCCAGTAAAAAGAAAGATATTAATGTTATGAATGAACTTATGATATTTATCTATCACAACTCAAGCGATACGAGCAACCATTTGATGATATGTACTACTAAATCTGCTTTTAATCAGTATTCATCAGTCCTACTTCCATATTTCAGTCTAGCTTACTTATTATACTGAGCTAACAACTGAGTAAATATGCTCCTGTACCAAAAGGAATTTGAGTTGAGTTGAGCCTATATGTATATGGACACAATTACCAACTTATCTATCCATTGACCTAATCCAAAGACCAAAGATTACCGATTATTGACAGCGTATGGGAATTCGATTCTTGATAAAAGTTAATAATATTATTGCCACCCATTTTTTGACATTCTCAACACGAAAAAAAAAATCTTTCATAAGACACTGTAGGATACCATGCAAGCAAATTGCTGTCACCGTGGGCCGGTTGAAGTAATTCATGCATTTTCTTTCAATTTTGCGATTGGCTTGCCCCGACATGTTTGTTGTGAAAATTTTCCCAAAATACTACATGTATACGAATGAAAACATCAGAGAACGGAAGTTAAATGAATAATGCACATAAACAATATTACTATTATATAATATACTATGAGTAATTATACAAATATTATCTAAAACGTGATTCATGAATACATATGTGTAAGTTGCAATATCCATAATGTACTAGCAATTACTATTATTATTTCCACAACCCTTATTCAAAATTCAAAATGCATGAGAGCAAAGATATTATAATACAATAGCAGGAATGCAAAACTTATTTGTTTGTTCGTATGTTGTTTCTTAATTTAAGGAAATTAAATAAAAAAAATAACCTAAATGAATGTGTCTGAAAGTAAAGACCACCAATGGTCGACCTAAAACGTTTTGCCAGGAGCTCTTCAAGAAAAAACAAGAAACTGAAATTAGGTTCTTTTCTTTTTTTTATCGCGCATAAAATATATTTTTTGTTTTGTTTTTAATGTTTCCATCGCTTTGCTTGCAGGTACCTTTAAGAAATTCAGTTCATTTTTGAAATTGTCGATCATCAACTCATAGTCAGATGCTGTTATGGAATAAAGAAAATACAAGAAATAAAAATATTTCGTAGATTTAGATATTTTCTATAATGCGAAATCAGAGAGATACCTTTCATAAGTATTTAATAGCTTAAGTAGATGTAAACTTGTGCAGTGTACGTTATTGTGTCACATACCTATATAAAATCGTTGTTGGTCCATCAACTGAAAATAAATTGAAAGTTATTCAATAGAACCTACGGTAATTCTGACGATTCCTTGCAACTATTTCAAATGTGCGCTTAGCACATCTTAATTGCAGTAAGAACGTGACTCAAATATTCAGAGAATTTCATTATTCCAACGAAAAAATGAATCGTATGTTAAAGGGATCTACAATCATTGAAAGAAAGGTTTGCAAGCTGTCCTTAACTTTTAGAATGGTACTGATTTTGAAAATCGGAATGATGTAATTTAAATAAATACGAGAGATAAGAAAACGTTTGTTGATATACCCTTAGCATGAGACATGATTCTTAATTATGCGCAAACTCATACGTACTTATTACTTATGCCTAAATCCTTAATCATAAACTGTGCTGCCCTGCAGTTTACATTTTTCGAATACGTAGTAAATATTTTTGTATGAATATAAATATCAAAACATGATATTATAACATCAATCAGAGCGCTACTGAATGTGCCTATAAATGATTATTGCACGTTTTATGCATAATAAAGTTTATACAGTATAAAATATATATTAAACGGATGGGACGAACCTGTGGAGTAAACGCAAAGATTCGATCCTGCAAGGAGTATAGTTTACTAGTGCATAGAATTCCAACATCTCTAGACTTTCTCCCAGAAAGACTTAATTTCTTATTTCTTCCTGCAAAGATAACAAAAAAAAATTATAAATTAAATTCATGTGCACATACAACGTACATTTCTTGCCCCCTTTGAATCAAATGCTGAGGGTTACCATTGTTTTCATTATCATTATCAGTAAATACCTAAATAGGCGTACAAGTGACTAAGCACCCTGGCCGGTTGTACTTCTAGATGTGGAAAAAGTCAAACGAAATGAATCAGTTAATAATTCCTTTGTTTGAATTTATATTAAAATAAATGATACTCTAGAACTAACCAATGGGTGCCACTTCGGCGATAGTTTGTACCGAAATATCAAATTGTTTTAATCTTTCTTGAATTTCTGCATCTTCTGCTAATATTACAACCTATTACAAGCATAACATGTCACATAATATCTGGCAGTAAACTGATAATGAAATATTGGTGTTACATATATATCCAAAATTAAAACATGTTATTGGGGAACAAAGTTCAATTATCAAATTATCGAAATTGTCCATGGTACAATGGTACATACTACATACCTGTACAACAACGTCTGGTTTTTTCTCAGAACACAATCTTCTATTAAGTGGATCCAACTCACCCGGAGCTAAAAATTCCTATTGAAAAATTCACGGGGCTCGTTGGTATTAAAACATTTGTTGTGACACTAAACACTAAACAGCTTACGATTTACGATACATAAATTGAGTACATATGACACGTATTGAAATTGTACCTCTTGAAGGAGTTTTCCAAGAATAAAAAGACTTTGAGCCCACATCATTGGGCATCTACCCAAGGGCTCTCTGACTTGACTCCCAGGATGTCTGTACTCATCATTGACTTTATTTGCGGGAACTGCATATAGCTCAGGGACAAGCAGCAAGCCGTCTTCCGTTTTAATTAAAATCTAATAATAAGAGTCAAAATATGTAATTTCATCATTTCAGTACCAAAGCCTATACTTTTCTTCAGGTAACAACTTTAGTTGATACAATATTCCAATACTAGGTGCATATATCTGTATAAGCTTTATGTACATAGTTGATTGTGTATAACCTCATCTAATGCTTCAGCATATTCTGCTACAGCTTCTTTATCTCCCCTAAAACACCCATCGATTATCATGTAGCAAAAAAATAATGGCCATTCACACTCTATATTATCAAACATTCTAAGTTCCCAAGGTTCATAGTATAATCGTGAAGGGTCCTGTAAAACATAACAAAATCAAAGAAATTGTATTAAAACTACGCACTTCTTTCTGGCTCATATTATAACTGTACTATATACACACTACATGCGTGTTACCTCTTTTGCAGTTTTATATCCATCTCTTAAAAATCGTTTAAAACCATAATGTCCGCGTAATTTTGATACAATAGTTTTTCGAGTTAATTTTATTAAGTCTGGGTCATCTACTGCAAAGGCAGGGAATCCAATAACAGAAAGAAGGCCACTGTCTACTTCCTTTGAATTTGATTCCCGAGGAAGCATTGACTGTAGAAAACGTCAGTATATTATTATCTTTTTCAATGTCAGTATATAATGATTACTTATGCAATTGTACATAGATTGCGATTTTCTTTGTACATTATTAAAACACTTGAAAAGCATGCATCACTAACTTGTAAAACTGCTTGACATTTTTGTGCCTCATCAGCTAAAACATGGATAACAGAGGCGGGACCACCACGAGCTCCAAATAAATCCAACTCATTCATGGCCTCTAAGGCAGCTTTTGCTACGCCTAAATAAAAATAAATAAATTTAAGTTTGAATATAAAAAATAAAAAGAGATGCATCATAGATTGTAAAACAGGAACATTTTGTTTTAATTTTTTACCACTTACAGTCATTTAATAAAAAAACCATTGTGTTCATAATTCATAATACATACACCTCTTTATATAATCCAACACTAAAACGTTACTAGTTACTACATAGTACAGAGAGAGAGATAGAGAGAGAGGGGAAGTGAAAGTGGGATGGAAGCGTGTTGACTTACCGATTGAAGTAGCGTTTAACTCTGGCAAACCATGGTTACTCTTGTCACCTCGTTCCCACATTCCATAGTCCTATAAGTGAGGGGATAAAAAATACCTTTATAGTATATTATTATAAAAATATTGAAGTTAAATTAAAATTTTTCCCTAATACATAGTTAAGTACTTATTTCTTATTTCTTACTCCATTTATGATTCATATACCTGCACATGCTGTATGTTCATAATGCATGCCATATTATGAGTTATGAGTACTTACTGGTACACAATAAGCTGATTCTATGTAAAAGACTAAATTTTGGATAAATGCAACTTCATCTAAGCTAAAAACAATTTGTAGTCCCGAGGCAGTCATCTGTGCTAATATAAGAAGGTACAACGAAATGGCATCAATCTGCAAATGGCCCCAATCAGCATCACCGACAACTGCTGATCCAGTTTCTGAACTAAATTTGGCATGAATTGCATCGAGGGGTGATTGACTCGTTTTAAATTTTTCCAACTTTTCCTTCTGACGCATCATTGACATTAAAAGGCCTCGCATCAGCTTTACACAGCTCTGGGAAAATAAGTACAAAATACGAAATAGTTGTGATCCTTGCAGATATCATATATACATACATGAATGTATGTTTTCTTATTCGCGAAAAGTACCTTTTAGTTACATACCATGATTACTCATTGTACTCTTCGCGAATAAGAAAACAGCTATTCATATACATATTATGTTACATATTATAGAGTATGGAAGTACAATACATGTACATTGTACATAGCAGTCTACATGTTGTTCATATTTCTACTATACCTGCTCCAACTCATAAGTTTTTGCCCGATCTTCATCCATGTCTGCATTTTTCTTGTAAGCCATTGCAAGTCCCCAAACTGACATAATGCTGTATACATTGTCACGAATCCAGGCTAAATAATACAATGATGATAGATTTTAATTTTATGAATTGAACTTTAGAAAAAAAATATATAAAAATCATACCATTGTACAACTTTATAACAAACCATGATTATTAGTTGGATTGTTGGTAGGAAGTAATCCCGTCACTGGATCCTGGTAGCAAAGAATTGTCTTGTAAACAAGTCTTTGATAATAGTCCAGGCGTACACCGGAGTTTGCTCGACTTCTCATTGCAGATGGTAGCTCGTGAATGACGGATGAAACAAAACTGTTCTTCCTCATGTGTATGCTGGTACTAGGTACTTATTGTTGTATGAATTCGAAACGAATTACGTAATACGTACGTTAATATACTTACTTAAGTATTGTTAGTACTCGTCGCCAATAATCACAGACAACAGAGAGCTACACATACATAATATGTAACATGCATGCACAATCATTCACGTTGCCTTTCCAAGTCTTGATTCATTCTCCTGGAAAATAATAGGCAAAAAAATTACTTTTACTTACTTACTTTCATGATCTTCATGTGCAATGCAAAATGAAGTACACACACATTATGAGCAATGAGTATATTTAATATTTGCTAAGAGTAATAAGTAAACTATCAAAAATTTAACATCAATCGGTCGTAAATAAAACAGAGTTTAACTTTAAAGTCTTTGATAGCATTCAAATTATAAAAATCATGTTGTTGAGCAACTAAAATCGTCACATGATATCAAGATATAAAGGGTAAAGGTTGTAGGTCAACTAACCACAAATTAAAAATGAAATAGCAAATAGCAACAATTTCAGTGAAAAATTCTTTGAACTTCACAGAGCCATATAGACCCTTGGATGTCTCTTTCCTTGAGTTTTAATAATTAAATTCTTGTGACGAGGCAACAATTAATATGGATAGTTAATTATGGTAAAAAAAACTTAATACTCGTTATATAAGGACTCACTATAAATATGCACAATGTAGATAGATTTTACAGCTGACTAGAGACTTCAGATTTATACACATAACAAACCATTGGGTTAGCAGAAACCAACACACACTAATTTGAGCTCATGGAGAATATATAACCTTGTGATTGCACTAAAAGCAATATATCTATACATTGAGTCTAATGTATCTTAAAACTACTACTAGTAAATTCGGTAGTTTCTTAAATATTAGTGCACATTATTTTTTTACCGATCTCTCGTCGTCTCATGCATACTCTCTCATCTCCGCAGAGTAGATCGTATATACGATCTACTCCAGTGATGTATAATTAAAAGGGTAATGAAATTTTTAACTAATGAATTCATTACCTTGGGTAATCATTACCCTTAATT
>JAQIVE010002020.1:0-21627 GCA_034698285.1 Sminthurinus bimaculatus | reverse complement strand
CTTAGTGTAACAACAGTGCAACAACCGCGCGTAGCGCGGGGTTTACCCTCTAGTAATATATATTATATTGGCTACGAAATATAAAATACTAGTATAACATAGTAGCAACGCATAAACCATAAACATATGACAGTATAATATCATAATAATAGTTATGTATTTTGCATTCATACTCAAACAATTGCTAAGACTTGTGGTCATTCCGCTTACCTAGTTCTTTTAATTCATGACAATGAAACAGTGATGGTGGTAAGTCAGATATCTACAATATGAAAAATTGATGACATGAAACATAAAAAATTATAATTAAAATAGTAATCATAATAATAAACATCTATGAAATCAGTCATTTCAATATACATGAAGGAGTTTCTGACTGAAGTAAGGTTGTGCTAAAGACTAGAAACAAAAAACAACATCATGCGCTTCAAATTAGTCCTAGAGTACCTAGAAAACAATTCCAAAACGAGATTGGTGACGGGGGTCAAATTTGGAATGTTGACACGACTTTCCAGTTTTAAAATGTATTTACTCTGATACATTTCATCGAAACAAGTTTAAAGAAAAAGATTTATACTCCGCAGATCTTGTATGATAAATTAAAGAACAAATTATTCGAAATATAAATACCTCGATTCAAAAATTAAAACGTTACGAAATCAAGGACTGCATGTCAACATCCAAACCTTGATTATTAAGTAAAAACCTAACACGACAAAGGAAATGATTGTCAGTCTTCAGAACAACCTCATAGCTGGGATTAGGAGCCTTCTACGGTTTGTTATACAAGTAGTGACAATGACTAATCTCATAGTGTATGTGTGTGAGTGACTCATGCAAGCATACACAATACTTTTGAATAACGATGATAATGTATTCAATTCAAATTGACAATATAAAGGAAATTAGTCATTATTGCACAATTTATTGTAGTCAGTAGTCAGTAATGATAATATCGAACGAACGAAATGGCATTCATATAATGTATAAAACTATATTATAGCATAATATAAAGTATAGTCCATAACATACTCTTTCAAATATATTATAACAGCTAATAATAATAATAATAATATCATAATATTATTATAGTAGTTTTAGTAAACTATCATAGATCACAAATGCGATAATTTACAAATATTTCCTTGCAAATAAGCTTCCATTACATTATTATGTATTACCAGCTCACTGACCTAAACAGCCTTTTTGTATGTGCACATTCAATAAAAGGAGACAAAGTTATCCCTTAATGTGATTACTATAATGAAATTATTATAAGTTGTAAGCATAAGAAAAGAATTAATTTATTATGTATGTGTTATTTTGCTGTACCTGATTACACCCCAAATCCAATTTCTCCAAAGTTGATTCATAAATGAAGACATCATGAGGAACCTCATTTAGCGAGCTATGTCGGTAATCAAGCTCAAAAATCTCCGGGGCTTCCGGACATAAAAGAAAAAAAAATCATACAAAATAGTACATTATTAATGTTTCCAAAGCTGTGAACTGATAAGTCATGATTACAGAATTATTAGACTATTAGACACATTATTATCATTGCATACTTATTACTTAGTATTTACCTTCATATGTTTTAGCAAAACAAGAACAACACCACATTATGATGTTCTCAATCGGATTAACTGTTTTGTGTGACAATAAAACTTGAAATCAAATTATACAGAGCGAAAATTGATATTATCCAATATTTTTTGAGACGATCCGATGAACTATGAACTACGTTCTTCTTCTTTTTACGTAAAAAAGCGATAAAAAACTCGGTATACTTTAATAAATACGTATACGCAGATAAATTACACATAAATACCACGATTAATTGATTAATTATTGTTGTACATTGTACATAAATAATGCGTGTACACATGCACTAAAAACAAAGCCTGTTTATATGCAGGTAATTGCACCGACAATTTGGGATTCAAAAAACATACCTAACTATATTTGAAGATATTATATAGGTAATCAAGAAACTATAATATTGAACTATTTACTATTTTTATACTATGAATTTACCCCAAAAATCACATGTACTTTTACTTTTTTTTGTTTACAATTTATTAACTACAATCTATATTTATAATTTTATAATCAATCTATCTATTTATCATTTTTTTATAAAACACAAAAAGTAACAAATGAAACTCATGAAATCTAGTAATCTAGTAGAAATCTAGTCAAGATCAATACAGTTGTGTGATCATTAAAATATCCCTATGTTGTGTGTGTCGTAAAAGAATCAAAAATGGGAAAATACTTCCTAACTATAATTTTTCGAAATTTCACAAACAAATTGAACACTAAATATTAGATTGCAAGAATCACAAACGGTTGACGACAATTTGTTTAACATATTATTATTATTATTGTACAATTCATTTTCTCCCCATCACAAATGTTAATGACAGGGGGAGAAAAACGGTATATTACGTATGTTTTTTACTTAAATATATGTGCACATTTCTTTAAACCACTATTAAATTAGTCACTAGCACTAATACTAAGTAAAATATTATTATACTGCAACTCAGGGTCTCCCTACAAATATGTATGACATGGTATAACAACATGTATAAAGGTGATTAAATAGGTTGGGTTTTTTTTCTATGCTTGTCTTATGCTTTGAATTTTATCTCACGAATCACGAAGCGACAAAAAAGCGAAAGGGACACAGAAAAAGTCCTTCTAAAAAAGGCATAAAAATGAAGATTTAATTATAGAATTCCTTTGGGTTTTACTATAAAGCATAAGCTGCTAGATGACATAATATATAATAAGCACTTAACCCTATCATTTATTTAAAGACGTTGTCATAATTAATTGACTTTTTTGCATAAAATTGTCAGAGACCTCAGTCCATCACTTGATTACAATATACATAATACATACATACATACTTACTACGCACGCATATCTTATTATGACACATAAACACATAAACACAAGGTACTCTAATATCCTTGCTCTCTGCTGCGAAAATCGAAAAAGACCATGAAAAAAAGGAAAAATTCCAAAAAGTTGAAAGTCTGATAAAATCTGAATAAAATCACGACGAATCTTAAGTAACAGTGATTTTAATTGCTGTTACTTAAAAGCTTATAGTTTAAATTCAACTCCCGTAAAATTTATATAGCATGCCTCATAAACTGAATTAAAGAGTAAAAATTTTCATTTCGAAAATTGTGTGTCTGTGTGTTATAGGAAAAAATTCTTGTTCAGCCTTCAACGTCAACTTTTTTGACGTTTTACGAACAAAAAAAAACTTCGAGAGTCTGGAGTTTTTTTTATATATGTTTAAAATATTTAGATCTTTGATTTACGTTTTTAGTTACTTATTTAGTTTCCAGTCTTGTCCCTGTTCAATATGAATCAAGTCCAGTGTAAGCATTCTTATTTTAATTACACATTGTGTGTTGTGTGGTTATGATCATGGTCAAAAACCATTACATCATTTTTTTTGTCAATAAATTTATTTTACCATTGCATGTAACATTTTTTAGTTGTATAAGTTCTTTCGTCAGTAAATACATGCGTTGTATAATATAAAATTTACTTTCAAGCTTAAGTTTTAGCCATCCCAACTAATGATTGTTGATTTTGTCCTTGCAATTTTATATTTCAGAAGGAGAAATGCACGGTGACCATCCTGATTATTGTCACAAATAATTCGAGGTTAATAGCAAGAGACATTGAATAGATCCATGATGGAAAGTGAAGAAAGTAATAGTAATAGTAATATGGACATGGAAGTAGTTGAACCTGAAGGAGACGAAGAGGTTCATTTTCAGGTTGGCGGAGAAGAGTTGGACGATGACGAAACTATTGATGATGAATGTGATAGTTGGGGAAACGTATCCCTAAAGAAGGAGTCTTTAGTTCCTCATATTGTGGATGAAATTGCTCTAGAAGGACTAGATGGAATTACTCTTCAGGCTCTAGAACAACGACTACTAAGAAGACCCGGCTTATCCGTTCGAATCACCCACAAAACTATGGACCAAGTTTGGAATATCATTAAAGTTACTCATGGACTTGAGTTTCATCTCCTTCCCTCTCCCAGACCAAATCTAAGTATTTTTTCACGCTCCGACTATCTTGATGAACGAGGAATGTGGTATGAGCCTCTCTCCGCCCCAGAAGATATTTACAAGTATGTCCCGATCCATGATAAGGAGAAGAATATTCGTGGCTCTTGTGCTACCTACAAAACTCGGGTTCCGATTCCGGGCATTCGAGTTAAAAGCTATGACTATGCTAAAAGTGCCTATGGAAATTCTCTAGTGTTGGTAGCTTCTCAGAAACTCCGAGAGACTGCTCTTCTTGGCTCTGAATTCTCAGATGGTACGGATATTTTTACGGATACTCAGTTTGGAATGCTGGAGAGAATTGGGAGGGCTCGCTATGAAGGAGAACTCACCCGTGGAAAAGTTAGTCTCAACTCCATGACTATGGATCCAAAAACTTTGTTTTATCATCGCAAGCTACTCATCTACAAGGAGCTCATTACAAAGCAACTTACTACCATGAAATTTGGAGAAACTCGAAGTTCATCCCTTGTATCAATCCTTCATCTTCCTAGATTCTTTACCCCTATTGTGCCTCCTTCCTTGCAGAACGCCCGAAAAATTATTCGATACCTCAGAAAAAAACCCAAAATGAGGGAAGAATCTGCAGCAATCAAAAAGATTTTTGGAAAAAGTCTCTATCGTACCCTCGTCTCACCAGAGTATTCAAAAGTATTTAGGGAAGAATCTGTGTCTCAAGCTGAATTATTTCCAGAATTACTTTTAAAGGAGAAAAAATTAGCTAAAAGAGAAGCTTTAATAAAACGAACACAAAGGGTACTTCTTTATCTCGATCCTCCCGGTGATGTTGAAGCCTATCTCCCCACACTCAAAGATGAGGGAGATATTCATTTGGGAAATCCAGCGGAGGAAAAGTCAAATACACTTCTATCAACCACTCGAGGAATCCGGAATCTGGAAAAGCTCAATTTATTTGACACAGAAGTGCACACAGTCTTTCATTTGATTGCTCATGGTGGACCTGACGGAATCTCACTGCCTGACATAGGAGAAACCCTGCAAATGTTGACGCTCCCTGCAAGATGTGCAACTAGATTAACTTGTAGATTAAAACTGGCCAAGTCTACCAAGATCACTTATGGCAAGACGAAAATTAATAAATATATTTTCTGCGCTCCCTTCCCTGTGGATAGTGACGAGTCTGTAGTCATCAAATCAGTTAAGAAACCTCAACCATTTAAAGCTCCTCCGACTCCTCAAGTTGCATCATCAACGTCTGCTGTTGATGAGTCATCTCAAAGTCATTTACAGTATGTCCAAGAAATGCTGGTGAAAGGAGAGTACGGTGTAGAATCTACGAATACAGTCGTATCTGTCAAAATGATCTCAGTGACAACTCCAAGTGTAAACGATGAGGAGGGATTAGTTTTGGGAGAGAATCCTTCTCAAGTCATTATCGTACCCAACGAAGGTCGTGATTTGGAAATTGTTTATGAAAATGAAAATTTGGATGAAGATGACGACGAGAACGATGAACATTCCAATGATGCTGACATCATGCAGGAACCGAGAAATAATGGTGTACTTGCAAGAAAATTTATTCGCCTTTCTGGAGGGCAGAGAGGCAATGCTGCTCGAATTAGAAACATCACTGAACCAAAGAAAAGAAAGAAAACCATCAAGCCTCCTACACATGAGGTATGCTTAATAATAATCGTTTTTATTTACTGACGATGAGTTTATATTTTTCTTTCCTTGGATTGTTTTTTTCTGTAATCCCCCCAAAAAATGCGGTTTCTAGTTTTCAGGGCTATTTTGTAATGCTGATATCGGCAATAATAAATCAATGTGTTCGTGTTTTTTTTACTTTTCTTTTGTTTCCGTATAGGGTGGTGTTTATTACGATGAAGGTGATCGTCTCGCTCTTTCCAAAAAGAATACCCAAAGAGTAACTTGGACTGTGGATGAAGATCAATACATGTTGCTATTGTTCATCTCTAGTGTTGTATTTATTCGGAAATACAATCTCAACAAGCTCTTTATTTTTAATGCTCGCCAAATTCGTGATATGCTCCACATGAAAAGCGAGGTTAGTATGTAGCTTAGTAATATAGGAATCTACACTTGATAGCATTTTGAAACAAAAAACGATATCATTATTGTTGCTTTCATCTATATATGTAAATCTGAACATAAAATATATGTATAAGCATTATGTTAATCGTGTTTTTCAATTTCGAATCTTTTATGTATGTGTATATAATTTTGTGCTCCAGATTTCTACCAATAAAACTTCATTAGCTATCCGTCGAAGACTTCATTTCTTGATCAAAAACCCAACTTTTAAGGCCAAGTACCAATATTATTTACACGATGCGGTCAAAGACCTTCATGTACAAGAGAATTTCGTTGTAAGTTCTATCATTATTTGTTATTGATTTTATTTTTGATTAATAATTTATCTCGAACTACTACAGCAAAGCTTCATAAAGTTATGTATTATGATGTAACATAACCTTAAAAAAATGATATTCAAGGAATGCTATATAATATTCTTGGATATTCTATGTTTTTCAGCAAAAATTTACAAATGGGTTGGAGGATCCTCAAAAAATCTTCCATGGCATTCCTACTGAATCTATTTTAGAAGTTTATGACTATCTAGTGACAAAGTATATAAATTACTTTAACAATCCAATTAACGGTTCCAATAGCAGTAAATCATGGTTGGGACGACCTCATAATTCCCAAGGAAAAGGTAGACCGTCATCAGACGACATGGAAGTACATGATTATGACGAGAATTCTGCCGACTTTAATGCTTCCGATGATTATTACGACGACGAGAATGAATATGAAACTAGTTTAAGGACAATTAACTCGAGCCAAAGTATTGACCTTGAAATTGCGACAATAACAAAGCCTCCTTATACGAAGCTTCCAATCAAGTAAAAAAACTGATATAAATTATGAATTATATTTTGCAAATTTTACAAAGAAACATTTGTTATTTATTTTTATTTTAAACCCTAAACCATATACCCCGTAAAATTTAAAATTGTGTGCCACACAATTACAGTGTATACTTATATTTTTTATTTTTCAATGAATGAACAGAGTCTTAAAATCGTGGACGAGAAAGCCAGAGCATAAATTAATTATAGATGCAGAGTGGGATGCTGACAATTTGGATGAAATCGAGAAATGGATTTCCCGATCTGTCGTTTTTACATTAATGTTCAGTGGAGATGCTAAGGATGATGTGCGACCATTCTTAGGACGAATTGGTGATAGTAACTTGGAATATGTTACAGGCAGTTTCCGTAAACTGAATATTTGTACTGTGTCCCGTAGCTCTCACAAGTTTGGACTTTCTACAACGTAAGAATGATTAGAAAAAGTAGTTTTTCCATTTTTTTTATTTTGAAGAATTAAGATAATATACAACTAAGTAAGTGAAAAACAATTTACGGACAATAATAATATGCCATTTTTTATTTGATAGTATGAGAAGAAGACTGGCGAATCATATACCACCCGAATCCTATAAGATTGCAAACGATTTCTTAAATATAGTGAAAGAAGATTTCCGTGCTACTCATCCCGCGGTGTCAAATAATAGTGCCTCCCTGTTCTTGTTGACTGAATTCTTGATTTATGATAAGGTATGTAAACCAATAGAAAAGCTAGCTAGTTTCATTCTGCAAGTATTCTTCCATAATATGTTCAATGTTTAATGAAAAATTCAAGTTTAAGTACGACCTTGCATTTTATGTGCATGCTGATTGCTGATAAGTTATTAATTTAATGTAGCAGAAAATTATCCATTCATGAGTTCTTATTTGAATACAATTAATCCATTGCATAATTTTGAATGTATTTGGGTATATTTTGTAGGTCTTGTTTGACATAGCGACATGCAAGGACTGGTTCAAACCAAGTGACGAGGAGGTATAAACCAGTTAATGATTTTATTTATTACTTATTATTAGCATGAATGTATAATAATTATACAAATTTTGATTATTACAGTGTCCTATACCCCTCAAAGTAAATCGAAAGACTAGAGTTTTGGGAGAAGATTCGTTTTCTGTTAGCCTTCCAGCAATCACTGCAAGATTAAGTGACGATATTGATTCTCTGGTATATGGTGGTAAGTATGGATAACAAGCTGAAGAGCTAATGTGTATTATTGTTGTTTTGATACCGTGAAATGTGTTTAATTATGTGTCAAATGACCGAGATTGCTAAAATCTAAAATTGCATAATAAAATTTCGCCTAATTTTTACTTGTGTGTATAGGACCCCGCCCGAACGGTTATGCAGACCTTACCTATCTTACTAACCATCTTCTGAAGTGAGTTTCTCGTATGTATAGTGATATTAGGTATTTGGATGTGAAAATTAAATTGAAAAAACTGATGAAACAATTATGTAACTATGACTCTGTTTTTTCTACGTTTGTAAACTTTTAGAATCACTCCTCATGATGAAAACGATGCTTTGGACAATATGGAATCTTCTAGTCGGTACCTTCTTTTACTTAGTTTTATAAAACAGAGTGAAGAAGTGGGAGTCTCTATACGATTACTACTGGTAAAAGCATTACTGATTATATGTATTATATATTATAATAGTAACTACTAACTATTCTACGCGCTGTTGTAACGTCGTTACACATATGATTGTTATGGAAGCTTCGTAGGAAAAATTCTAGTAGTGTTTTGAGACCTATATTATATTTTATATTCTGTGTTTTTACAGTCGAAATTTACTAGACCCTCGTTGAAAAACGGATTACTTTATTTGCTCAGTACAAATCAAATTTACATGGTGGGAATAGCCCAGCGCAAGTAAGTAATGTAAAAGTTACATTTAATTCATGTCATTATTCAGTTTTTAACGGTAGATCTAAGAGCAGAATTTATTGTATGTAACAACATGTTTTATACATTTTAGATTTGTAGCAGTAGAACATGTTCTTCCATGGACTGTTAAGATTCCGACTAGCTCATCAGACTTTCAAAGAAAATTTCACAGGTATCACATTTTTTGTTGCATTAGAACATTAGAACATAAGTGTTACCTAATCTAATTTTAATAAAAATATTGAAATGAGTATTCATTGGTTATTTGCGCGTTGGTAGGTAATCTTTCTATTATTATAATATTATATAATAATCAAAAATATGTTGTTTTTTCCGGTATTCAGAGTTGTCATTCAACCATGGGTGACGTCATCAGGAACCATGAATTGGGATTTAGTAAAAGTATTGTTTACGTCGATTATCGGTGTATTGAGTAATCATCCAGGAATCAAAGTTCAAAACCTAATAAAGTTCTTGAATCCTGTTCTCTCGGGGGTAGAAACGATGATTCTGACTGAGGTACGTTTAGATATTCCATTTTTAAATATCTGTAATTATTGATTGAATAAAATCAAAAGGTGAAAAGCATTATTGGGCATATTATCATACATTGTTTTGTTTTGTATAGGCTTTACAACACTTTGATCTTGTGACGGTGTACAAACTTGCGAGAAGCAATAAACCCAATCTGTTTTCATCGCCTACAAATTATCATATCGGTACGTTAAGTTTACACATTAAAATTTTTTCTCATTATCTCCGTTTGTATTTTATTTGCGTGCCTTTCATTGTAAAATACCATAACTTATAATAATGTCATTGAGCTTCAGAATGTCCATTAATCTTTTTATTTCTTATTTTAATTAATTTCGGTTGTTTCAGATAAGAATGTGGACATATTTCTTGATTTGGAGGATGCGTATATCGATCTGCTACCCTTTGTAACCATGAAATATGCTCAACTGCAGGAAATATTTGATCCAGAGTTCATTTCTCGTTGCAAAAACTATCTTTTAAATTCATAAAAGATTGCACTTACTATTTTTTGTTCTGTATTTTTTTATTTTGAAGTATGAATTACTGATGCGTTTATGCATTTTTTTAACAAATGATGTTGTACACATTTATAAATGTTATAGTTTTATAGCAACTTTTGATAAAACTATACGAATACGATTTGACTGCCTGTTAAATACAAAATAGGTATAAGATAAAATTAAAACGCTATTATGTAGGATTTTTTATGCATATAATATGCATGTTTATGTGTAACAGTAAAAGTAGCCAAGAAATATCATTAATATAATTGATATGCCCCGTAGCACTTAGAGTGAACATCACAATTTTTATAATATGATAGCTAACAATAAGTCATGAGGAATAAAAAATGATCATTTTAAAACTCCATACAGTATTAAAGAATAATGAATAAAAACATTATTTTATTTTTACGATGAAAGTTATGTTTTCACATTATTATCATATATTATTATGACAATGTGGAATATATATTGTAGTGTCAAGGTTTACATAAAATAATATGTTTTGTAAGTACAAGCATCATACTTTTTTACGATACTTTGAATCTCCTTAAGAAGAAGAAGAACAATAACAACATTATTATTATTATACATCTCGTTTATAAAAGTATATGATAATATATTATATTATTACCATTACATATTTCTTCTAGTCTAGTCTATGAAGTCCCAACAACAACTACAGCTGAGCTGATCATTATCATAACTGTCTATTATACAAATTTATTTTTCATTTTATTTAGCTTCATACAATTATCAACCTATATAAATAAGTATGATACATCATATTTCAGTGCTCCAAAAAATGTCCCTTGGCCTATTTACATCTATGCCACCAGACAATTTCTCACATATATAGAGTAAACTACATACATAGTGAGGAGGCAGCTCCGCAATAGGCCCAAGGGTGGCTTCTGAGACGTAGACAGTATATAATAATAACATATCTATGACTCAAAACCTCAACAATACAAGACAATGACGTAATTCGAGATTGAATTATATTATTGTCTTGTATTTTTGATTGCATTACATTATCAAATTATTATTCTACTAATTAAAACAATAATATACGAAAAAAAAACGTCTTCAACAGTAACAATTATCATAGTAAGAACTAAGAACACATCAAATATAATAAAACAAGTTGTATGCATAGGACAGGAGGATGCTTGATAAACATTTCAAAAAACACAAGATTTAAATAACTTTTACCTCAACTTATATAGAATAATAATGAAGAAAACTAAATATTTAGACCCATTATTACCATTATTACTCTTACAAAAAATCGTGTTGTGTTTTCGTATAACATTATTAGATTATTATTTTGCTTTTTCTCTTGTAAAAAAAGAATTCACGTCCTAAGTACATAGTTTGAAAAATGGCCACGACTTACGAGGATGTGTGTACTTACTGTTTTTTTTTGTTGAAAAATATGGAACATCATGATAATAATAGCAACTTCCTTTTGCAACACACTTAAGATTAAACTCATTCATACGATTGGTTACTACTTTATCATTATTATTTTGGTGGTGCACGGAAAGTTCCGACAACAACAGCATGATCTCTTTCATAGGGTTCCAAAGTCAACTGTTCTTGTGGCTTGAATTTCTCAGCTTGGAGTTTCTTTACTTCTCCCGCAAAGACAGCCTCAGGTTCTGCAGTCGAATCAATACAATTTGCCTAGAGAACAAATAATAAAAAGATCATTTCAAGAAAGGCACAATAATTAAAACAATATGTTATTTTGTCTACATCTATGAAATATTATAGAAAAAAGAAAAAACAAATCATGATATTATTCAGTATAATACAAAAAGATACAATTATAATACATAATTTGTGCGTTATATATTAGACAGATATTTGCATACCTTGATGGAAATGACGAAATGTCCTCCATTTTTCAGGAAATATTGGGAATTTAAAGCCACAATACGAGCCTGATCAGGTTGAGCTACATCTGCAAAAACACAGTCAACCATTCCAACTAGCATTCGGTATTTGTGAGGATGTCGAGCATCTTCTATAATTGGGATGATATTGGTTCGTTTCTTGGCAACATTCAAGAGATCCCGCCCGGATCGATGGGAAAATTCTACTGCATATACTAATCCTTCGGGTCCAACAATATCAGATACATGAGACACTGTAGTTCCAGAAGCAGCACCTAAATATAAAACTTTACTTCCAGGGGGCATGTGAATTTGATCTACTCCTCCAAGAATAGCAGCTGCCAACTTTGAACGGAAAGGATTCCAGACTCGGTATTCAATTTTGTTACCATCATCACCCTATAAATATAAAAGGAGAACATTCAAATTATGTACTTTGTACCTTCGTAAATATAGGCTTCCTTCTATTACTTCTTATTCCTATTCTGTACCTAAATAACATATTATTATCATAAAAGGAATGATAACAAAACTAACATCGACAGAAATTCTCTTCTCTCCATAAACTGACTCTCCGACAACCATATTTTTCGTCACAAGAGCGTCTTCTTTGCCACGAGCAATAAATACTCCTGGATGTCGATGAGGTTCAAGAACAACACTCTTTCCTCCTCTCATTCCACCTAAAATATATATACATGAAAACTTTAAAAGCCATTTACACCAACAACAAAATTTTCATTTTAAAATCCGTTCCAACAAAAGAAATTAAATATATTTAAAGTGCTTAAAACTCAACAAAATAATAAGTGAATATACCTCCTCCTCTACCCCTTCCGCCCCCTCGTCCTCCTCCACCTCCTCTTCCTCTACCACCTGAAACATAAAAAATGAATCGATATCAAGTAATGACAAAATACAATAATATATATTTAGCCGTCATCAATAATAATATGCTCAACATGTTATATTAACTACAAAAAATGATACTAACCTCGATCTCCAAACCCCCCACGACCACCACCTCCAAAACCACCACGGCCACCACCGCCTGAAAAAAATTAAATTGAAATGTTTTTACAATCAACTATAAAACCTACAATATTTCATTCTCATTTTACAACACAATTTTACAGTTCATTTGATGTTTTTTTTCGTACCTCGACCCCCACCTCCTCTGCCACCACCACCTAAAATTCATAACATTTTTACATTTAAGAATGCACTTTGATTCTTATAACTTATAATATTTATACTTTCTCTTATCAAATTTTGATGCATCATAAATCATAATATATTTCATATGATTTCATTAGTATGTATGACCTCTTCCACCGCCGAATCCACGGCCTCCTCCACCCCTATCTCCTCCTCCAAAACCTGTAATACATAATTATTTAAGTTATATTTCATATTTAAGTAAGTAGATAAATTGTCTTTACCAAATATACAGCATACTTAACATGCAGATACATACACAGTGCGTAAAACAAGACGACCTTAATTAAAGAAAGAAACAAAGCTTTCAAAATACATTTTATAGTTACAAATAGATTATAAAATGACTGTAATTTACCTGGTCGTCCCATTTTGAGCTGTCTAGAAAAACTACACAATACTTTTATAAATTTTAATTGTTCATTAAACACGTTTCGTGTAATAAAAATTCACGCGACTCTCGCTTTCTTCTTTCTGAAATAAAAAGCACGTTGTTTGCTTTTTCAAAGCTTTCTTGAAATACCGCAAGGGATGGTCTTTGAATTATGGCTCCTATACAAGGATATTTCTCTTTCCCTCTGCTATTTGTACACAATTTCAAACCTACATATAATTTTTTCAACGAACAATTTCCTGTCAGTCAATTGAAACAAGTCAATTTATATTTGTGTGTGTTTGTCAATTAAAACGATTAAAGTAAAGTGGCTCGAAACAAATGATACTTAATTAAAGTAAACTCTTCAGTGTATTGTAACAACAGTTGGCGTTTCTATCAATGTGAGTGTGGTGACTACTGTTTAAGTTTACAGAAGCAAGAAAATTTTCTTTATACAAGTACATACATTCATCTTTGTCCGGGAGTACAAAAAATTCACTGTCAGTTCTGTCAAAATTAAAGGTACTGCATAAAATATAAAATGATGAACATTTTCCAGTAAATATATATTTTTGCAGTATTTATATTATGATGCCATTGGGTTATACATCCTTTTACATCTACTACTTTTTAAAACTTATCATTATTAAATGCATTTGTCTAAAATGCGATTTATTTTTTATGTTTTGCAGTTTTGTAGTTCTCAAGGCTCAGGAAGTTTCTGTTCGTAGTACAATTACAGAATTCAAAAGTGACACATGCTACATTAAGGAAGTAATCTACAGTATAATATAACAGTAAAGCTTTAAAATGTTTAAAAATGAAGAATCGACTCTCCGTAGTCGGACCGCAGGAGGTCAAGCCAAGAACCTGGCAATGGCATCTCCGTCAACCCGGTCCATTGCGAATAATATCGATGACCATGTTCTCAGCTTCAATGAAAAACTTATGAAAGATGTCTGTTCAATTTACAGTGTAAAGGACGGTGAGAGATTTATGTATAATATATAAATTCTTTTAAGTATGAGTGTATTCATACACTCACATTAAATGTAGATATTCTAGACTAGGCTTTTAAAATGAAAACATTATGGTATATGCAAGTCTATGAAAAGGAAAAATAATGCTTTTTTATTTTTACCGAATCGATAGCATAATATTGTCTTAATTTTAGGGTTGAAGAGTATTTCGAAAATGCTGGAGCAAGATATTCGTACTCCCAGGCGTAAAATTACGGTTCTTCTCATGGGTAACCATTCCGCTGGAAAGTCTAGTTTCATCAATTGGTAGGAGAAAAAAAACATTAGTGGTATACCGGAGAATATTATTAATCGTGTACTTCTGTAGACACGTCTCCAAGTCTTTTCAGTTACTACAGATTACATTTCTGTAATCCGTAGTAATGTAGATTAACGACGGAGGTTTAAAGATACGATACGAAGTAAATCTTCTCTGGTATACTCATTTTACTTTAAAATGAAGCATTTAGAAAGATTTTCTAGGATATCATCTCTATGAGTCGTTACGCTAAAGAACATGACAACAGAGCTAGTGTCAAAAACTCATAACATAATTATGATCGTCTATTTGTAGTATTTGGATGGATAAGGGATAAGGTGTAGGCAAACATTTTCTTTGAATTTTTTGGAAATTTCATTTTATGTTGTGTCTTATTTATTTTAATATCAAATTTCACAGACTTTTAACATTTAAAACTCCAACAATATAGAATTAAAAACTACTCAGTCTAATTTCGCAGCCCATTACAAAGTTTTAATGTTTGTCGCTTTCGCTCAAAAAAATTGCTTTAACTTGTTATGTTACTGGACTTCAAGCTTTTTACTTTCGTAATAAATGCATATCCCTGGAATGGACTTTTTTCGGAAGTTCAAGGACCTTCGGGCAACCCGATTTCCAAAAAATCCACTTTTTTGTGTCCCAAAATCTCCAGCATACCAGTACATACAATGCAATAAAATATTTGTTCTTCGGCGTAGCGAGTCAATGTCTACATAAACTTTTAACTTTAAAGTATCACTTTTATATGCGCCCAAAACCCACAACATGACAGTTTTATGAAGACGAAGAAACTAAACACATTGACTTTGTCAATCATTTTCTTACAAAAATAGGTATATTGAGGAAAGTGTTCTAAAAACCGGTGTAGCTGTAGAAACTCAAGGATTTACAATAGTTACTAGTGGCAAGAAAAGGGAGACTTTAAAGGTACTGAAAAACTTAAGTTTGAAAATTGATAACTGAAATACGTAATTAAAATTTCCTCTTTTGAACTCTTTAAATATTTCAAGTTACCAGCAAAATTATAAATTATTATGTAACCCGAGACCATTTTTTGTTCATGTTTTACTTTTGTGCAACGTCAAAATCTCAGTTTGTAGTTACTGCTGAATCCCTACACGTAGAATATACACATGGAGTCGGCAGTAAATAAGAGTTTTTGAAAATGCGCAAAAGTAAAATACCAAGTAAATACTCTCGAGTATTAAATTAACAATGTAATTTTAATTTTATAATTTTTGCTTTCACATTTGATAGGTAATTAATCGATTTTGTTTCTAGTGTTGAACAATCAAACTACATAAAGGAATATTATATTATATTGTACTATTTCTAGGGCTTGGCAACACTGCAACTTTATCCACATTTGAAGCCTTTAGCAGCAAAACCAGGTAGAACACAAAATCTTTGACTTGTGCTTATAATTTCCAGCTTTTCTCTTGTCTTTTGATTGGTAATCGGTAATGATTATTGTTTACATTCCAAGAAGCAATAAATCTCAAGTTGTTGAATTAACTCCACCACTAGTATAGCCCTTTAAAGGGCAGCTTACTTGTTAAGTAAATGCAAAGTGCCCTGTAAAGAACTGCACTGTGGGGATTATTATTGATTGATGATGACGATGATGATGAGAAGACTTGTATAGGAGGCAGGTGAAGCCTTTTCGTAGTTCAACTGTATAGTAATGATAATAATTAGTAACTGAACAAAAATTTAACTTTAGGTAGTAATATGATAAATAGTTATTGGAAAGAAAACGAAACAAAGGACGAGATAGGCGTCTTGTCTCTTTTTTTCTTTGCGTGTGAGTGTTGATGGATTCTGGAATAATGAGCTACTGACGACAAGTCAATAGAGTCTGAGTTTGAGTAGAGAAAGACAGTGGATTTTATAATAGTCTCCTCAGACTTCCTCTAGGGATGTGGTGTACAATTTTACCCTCTCTCATCCTCAAAAAAAACCTCAAAAGCATCTGCTTTTCAAAGATAGTGGAATATGGATATGGCCAGGCAATTCTTTCTCTCTGTGTGTCTCTCTCTCTTTCGCTCTTGTCTTTACAATTCTAAGAATCACATAACAAACTTATTGTAATAATTGTTATTATTATTATTATATTATGTACAACTTGCACACTCCTTATCATTATGCCACTCATTGCTTTTGCTACTTCACTCTACTCCGATCCAAGGTAGTTGTGGGTCTTGTATGTATGTAATGTATACATGTTTTACACATGTATAATATTTTCTACGCATGTATAAAACTTAAAACCACATACATTTACTTATGTGTTCACCACTGTTTCTTTCTTGCAATAATAATATTACAGATATGCTATATTGGCTTCTTCCCATCAACTGTCAATATTTTCAATCGAGTATCTGGATACATAATAATATGTTTGTTTTTTATAGTTCAGTCCTCATCATATCCATATTGTCTATAAATTTGTCATGTTTATTGCTACATTATTACTTTACATGTTTGTGTAACATGTTATGTAAATCTACCATGTACTTCTATAATCAACTTTAATACCAAATCTTCATCTTATCTTTTTTCATTTTCCATTGCTGGTTATGTCTTCTTCTTTTTCGGTGCGAAATAATTCTCACCAAATATCTTTACACGTACAGGGAAAAAAGTACATAGTTTGTCTATTATTTGATTCCATACTTTAAAGCTTTAGGTAGTTTGTAGATAAATGATATTATAACACTGCCATAACTGCCAAAATAACCAAAATTTTGCCATGATATTAATAGGCAATAGGCACAGTATACAGAAAATGTAATATGTAATAAATAGTATGATATTTTTATTAATATCTAACATTAATATGATAGAATGAATAATGTTGTGGTGGCGGCTTCCAGTCTATTTATCTCGACACGGGTTTTCCACATGCTTTTTATATTATTTATTAGCTTTTTGTATTGTATAATTGAGATTGGGTTATTTTGTTAATTAACCACGAGGTCCTTCCGTTTCTCGAACAATTCTCGTTGGTCTCAACTTTTGATTTTGTGCGTTAGATTTTCCTTTTCCTCGTTTTATGTAAATTCTATCAGTAGTAGGTCTTGGATATTATTTTCAGTTCTTTTTTTGTGGTTAAAACTCCTTTTTTTCAAGTTGTTTTTTTATGCATTCATTGTATTTAAGTATGTAACCCATAAACTATTTGTCTCGTCCTGTTTGCTACTTTGTGTTTAGCAAATATGAAATACAAGTTCAACTTTTTAAGAATGTCAATTGAAGTTCAACAATAGGTGCCAATTTTTTGATGTCGATTGAATTTTTGACACGCACTATTTCTTTGTGAAAAAGTATGAATTCACAAAGTATAAGGTGCGTGGAAATTGAAACCATTCCATTATATGTACATATATATTTTACTTATAGAGGTACTTGCATTTAATTAGATATCATTGTACACAATGTGTATTCTTGTATACTTTACTTAGGACCTGATTGTTTCAGCTTCATTTCAGTTTCTTTAAACTTATCATGCACACATACAATGTAGATGTAAAATGTACATGTGTATAGCATAATATAAATACCTATACATTTAGTGCATGATAAGTTTTCTCAACATTGTTGTCCGTTGTTTTACTACCAAATATCCATACCATATGATAGGATACTGTGCGTTCGGTCACTTCGGTCTCGCTGATAGCTGTTTTAGTAGTTTTCTCCCTTTCAATGCTTTCTGTTGAGATTTTTAGCTTTAAACTGTAAGGAGTTGTCGTTTCCTTTTCAACGGACTTTGTTATGTCTTGTGTGAATGTGTCATGGCTCATGGTATGTATTGGTGATATTTTTCTTCTTCTTGTTAGCTAGTGAGATTGGATATTGGATTTTGGAGTGAAGATCGTGAGTGAGAGTATTGTTGTTGTTGTACATTGTACATACATATTGAAAGCACATCATGGTGATGAGTAGATCAAGTCTATGTATGCAGTATGCAATATGTAAATATGTATGTACTTATATTATGTGTAAAAGAGAAAAAATATTTTCGTCTTCTCGTCGGATCTTATCTGCAATGTACATTTCCTCCTTATGTGAAGTAATCTCTCTGGAACTTGGCTTTTAATGAACAATTCATTCAACGGATCCTTATTTCTTCTTAATATTTCGTTCATATGTATGTCCATGAAAGTCGTGGCAATGTATGTATATTTGATCAAGAGAAGCGTATTACATTTAATGTTGCTCAATGTTGAGATTATTCTTCTTCTAATAATTGACATTTTTGAAGAATCTTGTCATTTAACTTGCCTTTAACATTGTTTTCCATTCCATTCAACCTGTCGTGTATAAAACTACATGCGTTTCTCAATTTATGTAGACTAGTGCTTCCTAATTCTAATAGATGTTTTTTATCAATGTGAAGTAAAATTTGATGGAAAAATTGCCCTGTTTTACTTGCTAATATTGCGTGATATTCACATACGCATATTATGTAATATTATGTACTTTTATTTGTGTTGTAGGAGTTTTGGACTACTTAACCACAGAAATAAGCAGCTCTAGAGCCAAGAATTTTAACATGGTCAGTTTTATCGACTCTCCAGGACTTGTTGATGGAAATATGCACTATCCCTTTGACGTTAACGATGCAATCTTATGGCTGGGTGAGCTAAGAACTAATAATCATGATATTTTATAGTGAAAAGTTTTCTATTTTTGATGCCTGGCTGTATATGTATCACGGTTATGACATTGAATTCACTAAATTACAATTGTTTTGTTTCTCTGCTTCTCTCAGGCCAAATGGCAGACATGATCTTTGTATTCTTTGACCCGATGGGACAGGCTATGTGCAAAAGAACATTAACCATTGTCGAGGCTCTTTGGGCAACTCATAGTGAGAAGATTCGATTGTACATGGCTAAAGCTGATGAAGCAGGAAGTGAGACGGATAGACAAAAGTAATATTTTAGAGGGTATTTTTTATGTAGTAATATACCATGCATTCAGCTTTCATAGTAAATGGTAATAAACAAATAAGTTATGTCAATAATGAGTTAATATAGACCGATGTTTTGTTATTATTTAGAGTTCTGATGCAAACTGTACAAGAGTTATGTAAACGACCAGGATTGAATCGAACTGGATTTGAAATGCCTACTATCTATCTTCCAGATATGGCAACGAGCAAAGTAAGAACAACCTTCATTCAATAATGTTGAAAATTTCTATGTATATGCACATTTTTTCCAAATAATTATTAATAGAGGATATTATATAGTAATTTTGGAGCAAATTATTGCAAGTTGTATTTCTTTTGGTTTTTTAGCCTCGTTGTGCCAATCAAATCGATGAAGTATGCGTTCAAATCGACAAGAAGATTGAGGAAACTCTTCAAAATTCTCTAAATGGTTTGAAGACAGACATTGAAGCTTGTAAAACCACCTTAGATTCCCGCCTGGAAGTTGATAGTTTAGCAAGATCCCGGAATAAGAAAACGACTGTTCGAAGTGAGTAAAATGTGTCTGTTAGTTTCATTCTCCGTTTGTTCCTATTTTGTTTCACATATGGAATATGTAACGTTTAACACATTCTGCGTTCATTTTGTTGTTATTCAAAGTTTATCAGTCGTATTCTTTCGTTTCAACTAGGTTTTATTATTGGAGCGATTGGCGTTCTCATTCCAATTGTAATGGGCATTAGTTTAGTCGTTGCTCATGCATCTGAAACTGAAATGCGCAAACATCTTGGCTGGTCTTCCGATATCATTCGAACTGTTTTTGTAAGTTTTATTGAAATCTGGAATTGTTTCTTTCAACTGATGTATGAAATGAGAGACTAATTTTTTTTCATTTTTTTTAAGAAATCAATTCATTTTCAGTGATTTTAACCTATTTTTCTCTCCTCTTTTTACTACATAGTCTCCGGTTGCAATTACATGGTCGTATATACCAACCCCATACCACTTGCAGTTGGTAACTGCAGTCGTCATTTTCTCTGGATTAATGTTAATTCTATCAAGAATTGCGGACACGGAACCTGTATATCCAACAAGAGAATTAAGGGCAATGCAAGCTGCGGGAGTTAAATTGAGTCAGTTTTTTGAACAACAGGTAACGCTCAAGTTGTACTATCTAGATCAAAAATTCACCATTTTTTACCAGTGCGTGATGTATGTAACATGTTGTATAATAATTTGACCAGTATAAAAAGATTGTACCAATGAGGATAAGATTAATCCTAATACATACAATGTATGTTTTGTTTTCTTTTTTCCAGAAACAATTGTATGATTCCTATCTGAAGCAAAGCATTGATGATGAAGTCGACCTTTGAAAGTATTGTGACCATAAGTACATTTTAAATTGTTTAGAAGTAAATTTAAAATATTTAATACCTTTATAACCAATAACCAAATAATGATGATAGTAATGATGTAATTGTTATGAAATTGTGAAGCTACAAAACAAAAGCAATGCTACGTTACGTACATTCCTACATATAATATTCCTGCATGCACTGTGAATTGTGAAATAAACCTCAAGTCAAGGTATTCCGTACAAAAAGCATTTAGCAAAGTAAAGTATAGTCTGTGAATAATGAATACAACATACAACATAATGATGACGTTACAATTTATAATAAAAATACAGCAACATTAGTTAGTGTAACTGTGCCCGGTAAATAAATGAACTCCCTGTACAGTTTAGGTTACCTATTTAATTGAAATACAGAATGTATAAAGGAGCTAGTGTGACAAACCGGTAAAAACTACCAAACGACGTGTATGTACATAATCAAAGTAAGTTTGATTGGTCAAATGCCACATTCAAACCTTTTACCCATAATTGCATTTAAGTCACATATCTACACAAAAAGGTAATAATATAATAATATACAAAT
>JAQIVE010002019.1:0-21632 GCA_034698285.1 Sminthurinus bimaculatus | reverse complement strand
CGGCAAATCTGGAGAAATTCTAGCGTTTATGTAGAGGAGAATGTGCCCGTTTTCAAACCGATTTCCTTGGAAGAAGACACCATCCATCTAGTTTTTACAACGTCCAGGTTTCTCATGTGCTTTTGTGCGGCTGTCTTTTTATTGGAGCTGATGTGGAAATTTTTGCGTGTCTAATTCTAGGATGATGACGAGTCTGTCGGATCTAGTGATAATGAAAATAATACTAGCAATCAAGTTGATTCAACTTCAGTCCTACTGTCTTCACCAGAAAAGAAAGTATTATTATCACCAACCAAAAAACAAGTCGTTACAAGCGTACAAGCTGCAGCAATTATACCTGCCAAAACATCATCAGTCCCAGGAACTACAATTACGTCGACAAGTTCTCCTGATAAAAAACAAAATGGGGCCTCAACAAAGGAAGCTGCCGATGGAGAAACTGTAGTTAAAAAGGCAAAAATTACCATTAATAGGGAACCAGTTCAACCACCAGTAATTGCAAAAGTTGCTGCCCCAACTAGTCCAACAAAACTTGCTGTTGGCGCTGCTAGTACAACGACCAAAGCCTCTGTTGTAAATTCGGTAGTAAAACCACCTGCGGAAGGTACAGCTATTAAACTTACACCTGCGCTAAGTCTAGATGAGCGTGCAAAACTCAGGCAACAAAAATTTGGTTCTGTAACTGCTGATACGACAAAGGCCCCTGCAACCAATGTTACGGGAAAGCTTAAACAGAGAGCTGAAAGATTTGGAGGATCATTAAGTACCACTAGCACTACCGCTGCTTCAGGAAAAGTGGCTGTGAGTGTTTTTATGCTTTAAAATTAAATAATAAATATTATATATAGTTTTCTGTTTATGCAGTAATATTATAATGTAGTCTAGGATGTTGGATGTTTATTATAATACATATTATTATTAATCCTATTATTACACAAGATACTAGTTTGCTTGTATTCTATCTAGTTGCCCATAATATTATAATATTTAATATTTTTCTTTCTTCTTTGCTTAATTTTCATGTAGTTAACGACTGAGGAGGAAGCAAGATTAGCAAAAAGACGAGAAAGATTTGGAGCTCAATTGAATGAAACAAAGCCATCAGCAACTGTCGCTGCTGATACTAAGCAAAAAAGAGCTGAACGTTTTGGTAGTGGTACTGCAAGTCAAGATGTCGATGAAAAAAAGAAAACACGCGCTGCTCGTTTTGGAGTTAGCACATAATAAGCATACATAATAGTGGTAAAAATTATTACTGTTATCATTACTTAAAAACTCATTATTTTATAGTTTTTTTTTGTTTATTTTAGGATCAATTAGTTTAACGTAATTATTATGTTACTAAAATTCAAAGTTTGTTACACAGGATATGGATAGGAGTAATTGCAATTAAGCTTTTTCAGCAACAATGTTACTGTTAAATGTATTACACAACACTAGCAACTATTATGAAATATTTTCCTGCTTTTTAAAATTTATAATATATAATAATTAATAACGTATCATTTTTGATGAAGCAGTAGATAAAGTTAGTATTATAATATTGTTGTATTGTAGTATTCTTTTTAAAACTATAATACGTATAAATAATATATTATTATACTTCTGATCTACCCATCAGGTAATTCAGCTTTTGAAATTTACAAGTTAATACCACAAAATATTCCAAATAATGATATAGTTTAAATTGCTATATTATATTATAAGTTATCTTTTCACCAAACAAACAGAATGATAATTAATAATTATTACCTTAATAAATCTATTTAATTATTATTATACCGGGGAGCAAGGAGCAAATACATTCTAATAACTCAAAAAAGCGTACCAAACGAATCCTGAATATCCTGATGGTGGAGCATAATTAATAATACATAATGAAAGAAACACCTTGAAATACTTTTCACTTTACACATTACCCTGTCATGTTGTATGTTAATTGATTGTTGATGTACAATATTCCAAGCTTGTATGTATACAAATAATGAGAAAGTTTAGTATTCATATTCAAAAGATAAAGTACGTTAAATGCGAAATCGACACAGCACGATCAATTGTATGTTGTATGTATACAAACAATTTAACGCGTAAGTATGCAGCCAATATTAACCGTTTGATTGTTACTATTATTATTTATAGCCTCTACATAATATTATGAACGAGATATTTATGTAAAGAAAACGTTAACAAAATAAGTATTTAGCAGAATACGAATCATATGCCAGTCTTTGAACGATTTGACATAATACGTATCTTTGGCCTAGTATTGAAGGGCCTTATGTTTAGACCAACAGTGAACTATAAAAGTCTTGTTCTTGCAAAATATCAATACAGTTCAATTCAAAGCTTATAATATTATTAAAATTATTATATTAACGTGATATTCCTGGTAGTATTTAGTATTTATGTAACTTGAAATTTTATGGCATGTCAGAATTCAGAAAAGACTTTCAAGTTTTCATTTTATTCCTAATAAGACGTACACACGGTCATTGAATACTAAGCTTTCGATAAGTATATATTGGTTTTTGGCTGGCAAAATAATATGTTATAAAAACAGCAGAATATTATGTTTTTTTATAATGAATACTTAAGTAATTCAAAAACTCTAAACGTGTAAGAGTTAAGTACATAAAGTACATACATATGTGTATACTACATATTCTCTGCTACATGGGATATTTAATGATAATATGATAATGTACAGTAATGGATTTTCTTCCTCTGTATTAACTATAATAATTATTTATGTATTACGAAGTATCCGATTATGTATCTCGTTAAGAGTTGAGAAGCCGTATAATACATACTAGTATGTATTTTATGCTCTTTAATGATAACAATATACATAAAGTATAAAGTACTAATAAATAATAGTAATATTGAAGTGAATTAAATGTTATGATTGTGTTGAATGTACTCTATTTAGCGTGTACTTAAAGTGATGATTGACGATGTTGATTTTAATAAAGAGAAGGAATAAATGAGTATTGACATAATATTTGCAACAAAAATTAATCAGTCTTGTTATTGGCATACAATTACAGAATTATGTTCTGCATTATAATTCCATATGACGTGTTTACATTTTACATAATCTTTTTATTGAGATAGTAGTAAACAGAAAAAATAATAAACCTACATACTTTTAAATAGAATTAAAAGCTCTTGTATTTCTTTTCATATTCTAAACTGATCATACAGTACTACACAAGTACTTACAGCATATTTTGGTAGACGTCCTTTCACCAATGGTATGAATTTCACGTAAAAGATGGTGGGCATGATGCTTTTATTGATCAAAAACTTTTTCTGTTTTTCAACTCTAATGACATTGTAAAAGCCTGTGGTAATTGGTAATCAAACTTCTCTCTCATTTTACACTGTTGGCTGCTCAAAGATCTGCGACAGCGACATACATAATGTACCGAGTGACGTGTATAGAACTAACGCTTTTACAAGTAAAAAACATTGAAAAGCGTCAGTTCTATACAGTTCACCCGGTATAACCCCCGTTTTGTGTGTTTGTCATAGTTTATAGTAGTGTTATACTTTATACTAGTACATTTTTTAAATTCAGTTGTTGTGGATACACCAAGATGAAGACATTGGCATGTTACACATTAAATAGAAGAACAAAACTGCAAACTAATCATTATCATAACATACGCACGGCATACAATAAGACACATCAATTCTATGAACCAAATACAAAACACGTGTGTTTTGTGTTTTGCAATAATTTTAAATTTATTTGTAGAGTAGGTAAATAAGATAACAGCATCATAATTATTATGAGTAATGAGTAATAGGTACATGTGCGACGGTCGAGGATAAAAACATGCGTAGTTTAAATTTTAATAGTTATTTCATATTGACCTTTCACATTCACTTTTCAATATCAACATGAAAATGACGGTGCCACCAGGATGTTTAAGGTTGTCATCTTATCCAATCCTTGAAAGGTAAAAGAAAGTTGAGGTCATTTTCGCTTGATAGTTTTGGAGCAAAATTACAATGATGAGCTGTAGCAACTTTACTAAACGGTCAGTAAATGGAACAAAAACTCGTCAAATAATTCAATCAGCACCGCAAGAACCAACGTATATTCTTAAATCCTGTCTACGAAAATATTTTCCCACTAATTTCGGAACTGTTCCCAAACTCAAAGGAAGTGCAACTGGAAAGACAAAATATCAAAATCAAGCCGATGACAATACTTTAGGTCAAAGCGGCAACAACAATAACACTATGGGGAAGAAAAGAGTCTCATTTTCTCCAGAAACTGTAATGGTAGATAGAGAGTCAAAGCCTTACAATCGAGTACGTATGCCAAATATGTATCGACCGATTTTTCTGTACATACATAACATATTATAACAGCACTGAATTTAATATCCAAATTACATGATACATATATACTTCATTATTATCATAAGAAAATTGTCGGTAAGTGCCTTGTGCATATTATGAGTATCAGAAATTTTAAACACTTAATTGATCAATATTAATACATGTGATTTATTTTATACCAAAGATGCTACCGCGTCAGACAAGACACCCGCAAATGCCCGACCTTTTTAGTGGCTTTATTATACCCGAATTCGACCAAGCTTTCCTTCAACCCCCTGCCATATCGTCTCCTTCGGCCATCTCCCGTCCTCTGATTTCCGGAGAGCAGACTTCGGCACTAACGTTAGCAAACACTCAACCCAAAGTAAATGAGTATACAAAGTTTACTTTAGCTAAAAAGACTCCCGATCATGCGCTTCACACCGAGATGGACCGGTTGCCTGGTAAAAAACTATAATCTTTTGTATCTTGTACAATAGCAAAAAAGCAACAATAATGTCAGTCAATTGAATAAGGAGTTTACTTTAATAATATATTCCTAGCAAGAGTGAAACGTCTATTTGAAAACATTGAGAATTTACAAGTGGCTCATGTAGCTTACAATTCACTCCAGTCTCCTGAAGTCCGGGAAAAATTTCTTCTAGATCAAGGTTTAAAGAGCATTATGGACAAAATATAAAAGTTTTATCTATATTTTAATAGCAATTACAATATACTGTATTTTAAGAGACTGAAGATAGACATAAACAACCTGCCATAAACTTTTTCAGTTATTCGGCGACAAATCGTGAGCTTGGAGATTTCAATGAGTGAGGGACTCATTCATTTTGCAATGGACATTGTGGATTCCATGTTTGAGTGTGCTCAGTTCATCCGCTCTCTCTTTTATCAAGGTACATACATACTACATACATACATCTTTTTTCTACTACATTGTACGTTTTACGTACTTACATACACATTTACTTGTCACTTTCCCCCGGTTGTTTTTTTCATTTTGCTTATGATTCGTTGTAAATAGACTACTATAATTCTGATGGGTCACACACAATCTTGCCCATAATAATGAACAATAAGGCGGATGATTACATCAACAAGCTCGCTCCAGTTGTTTACGCCCTCAACAGAATCTCAGGAGATAAAAAAAGGTCTGACAATTCGGGGATGACCATTGAAACCGTGTGTACAAAACTTCAGTTGGAAATGATTTCCTTAACCATATGCCCTGCAAAGAGCTTGATGACTAGATCGATCCTGGAAGTTGTTCCAGCAACCGCCATGAAAGCCAGAGAACTTCTCGAAGCCGTGGAATCCAAGGCTTGTATAAAATGGATAAATAATTCATTAATGAGAAAAGACTATACAAAGATCCTGTTGAGCTTTCATCTCATAGACAAACACGACATCACTACCAAATTCCCCGCATCTAAAAAGACGAAAAAGAGTCGATCCAAAGATATTGCCAATAACAATATTGTTAGTAATACGGGCAAAAAGTCCACATTAGCATTTCGAGCTGCAATCACGTCATCAAATCCAGCAGAGAAAGGAGACATTTCCACGTCTTTAGTACCATGACAGATTTTATAATAATAATCATATTATAGTGATATTACTACACAGTAAGCTGAGGCTCCGTCAAGATTATATCCACACGAACTCAATCTTTTATATGAATCAAAATTCTTTCACAACACAACCTAATAATAACTAATAACATGATTATTACAGTATCCTTAATACTAACAATTCCAATTTTGAACGACGCTTAAGTATTTCAAAATAAATAATACATATTTAATTCCATCTCATATTATGTTAAATATAAATGCCCATGCACAAGGTAAAAAACATTCAAGAATATAGGGCGCCATGTCCAGACTTTCTTTCTTTACTGGAACTTTCTTCGTCGAAAAAGCCATTAGCTGTATAGACAGACTATATTACAAAAAAAAACCCCACTGCATCGCCATTGTCTTGTTGTTTTAGCGCTTTTTTCCTTCTGCTTAACACACACAAACTTTCATTAGTCTCACACAGGCTAATATTGACTATGGATGGCTACTATGCACAACTTTCTTAGCAACACCTAACTACAATCTACACGCATCACACATGCACAGCACCGACTAAACTAAAATCTCATTTCCCATTATTTTCAAGGCGTTGAAAACCAACCATGAATACGTACACGTAAGATCGATGAGTGATGCTGAAACTAATATTTTATTAAGCCGGTAATTCATGGAACTGTTTAAAAAGAAACGGTTGTGTTTATTAAGATTAAAAAAAACTGTTCATGCCGCTGTAGTTATATTGTTTCTTTCGTCACTACATATCAACATTAAGTTGGTTATGTTGGTGTAAATGTGTACAGAGTACAGCGGTTCGTGTGTGTTGTGTGAAGAGTGTGTGTGCACTGTGCACTGTGTACATGTATACATATATACATAACAATGGATTTTTTCTCCTTCCTGCTGGACCCAACTCGTGGATTTGGAATTTGGGATTACAATGACTGATGAAACTCTGGATGGTATCTATATAGAAGATGGTGCCGTAGATTTTAATTAATTTTTTTGACTTTGTCCCAGAGGGAAAGAAGAAAATGATAGAAATAGAGATAGAGGAAAGAGGAAGAGAAAACTAACGAAAGAACTACGTACTTTATGTACAATGTACATACAACGTACAGTGTGTGGACGGGGTAAGAGGTTTTCTGTAAAAAACATCTTGTGACGAATCACGCCAAGTCTATATGTATGTATAAAAAGGAGGAGAAAGAAACATCCTCTCTAGTCAAGTGTGCTTAATAGTTAATAGTAGACTTTTTACGGATAGTCTTAAACTTGTATTATGTTTAGTTTTCTTGTAGACACTAAGTTTCACTTCTAGATAGACTGATTTTTCACGCCAGAGTGAAAAAACGTATTAGAATAATGATTTTGGTCATTAGTATCCGAAAGAGGATATCAAAATTTCGGGCTTTATATCGTTTATGCATGTGTGTATGTACAATACACATATTATGATGTTTTTTGATATTACACTTTGGCTGTAGACAGTAGTTGGAAGTTTCTTTAGCCACACAATTTTTTACCTTAATTTTCAAAAACGTTTACGAAGGAAGGCATAATGCTTTTGGGTTTACTTAATATTCAATCAATAAAATAACTGATACCGGTGAAATCGCAGTTTGAGGACTATTATTTAACACGATTGGTACCTTACTAACATGTAAAACAACAAGAGTGCTTACAAAAATGACATGCACTCTCTACATGGACAATTTCAAGAAAACACGGTATACTGTGTGTAGAAGCAAAAGAACTTTTGAAAGGGGAAAAGAAAATTATAAACAATCACTTGTTGCCATCTAATGGTTTAGTTATTTTTATTCTCCATGTTGCAATGTAAAAAAAAATAATTTCTCCATAACACATATTAGCATACCTTCATGACACGGATTGATCAAGTTGATCATCAGCTGGAAAGAATAAAATGGACAAGAAAAGAAAGAAAAAGGAAATAAAATTCAATACTGTTCTGGTTGTGATATACCCATTATTCCAACTGTTTAGTAATATTTTTTATACTCGTTGAAATTGTAAACTCTATATTTGTTACACGAATCCCTCCCTCCTTGAACACAGAAAGTATCTATGTATCTACAAACATATGTTTTATTATATAATAGCTAAGATATTATGCATACACAACTATGTATAATATGCATGAATTACAAATTACAATATATTATGCTGCTTTTAACTACTTCCATACTCCATACTTCACTTGTATCTATGCTTGTGTGATGGAGAGAGGAAGGAGAGAGAGAGAGAGAGAGAGCACATAAAGAATGATCAGACATGGAGAAAGGCTTGAAAAGGGTAAATGAAAAGATTTCGTTTCTTCTGGTAGCCGGTCCGTTTTGCAGCTAGAAAAAAATTAATCGAAATGGAAGTCGGTATTGTTCTTTCATTCTCTTTCTCTCTGTTTCTCGTGCTGTCTCATCACCTTCCATGTGTACATGTGTGCTGTCTGTGTAATCCTAATATTACCTCACACACTTAGCCCGTGGGAAATCCACAACACTCTTCTCCACTTGTGACTTGAGATAGAGAGAGAGGGAGACTGACAGACTCGGCTAGACCATCATTAGTACAAAGAAATATAATATAAAATGTGTAATTGACAAAACAGACCAGGCTCTAGACCAAAGAGAAAGAGGAAGGAGAAATAACTTGAGTTGAGATACATTTGAAAAAAATCATTAATTACTTACATTGACTTTGAATCTGGAGAGATTGACTTGCACATTATGCATTTTTATCGTACATTTCAAAACTAACTACAAAAAATGCTACCATCATATTATAATACGTCCTTGACTTTCTCGTCTACAATCGTATACACATTGCATCATTTGTACAATAATAAACCATGTAAATATCCACTGCTTACTGCACTTTATAGTCAAACACACGTTTCTGTAATATACCGACACACAGAGAGGGCTAATTTGTATTACCCATGAAAAATTTGGAAGCTTTTGCTAATGGTACATAAACTTATTTGCAAGTTTTATTGTATACGGCAATAAAAAATGGATTGTACAGCGTACAGCATTAACTGTATATATACCAATGTGTCATACAAATTTTCCCTTCCTCTGTGTATTAAAGGCTTTGATTTTATACTGCTTCATTTTTGTGATAAAAACATTTTATTTACGATTAGAGATTTAATTTTTTTTACATAAATAAGTACATTCTTGCGATAATAATGACTAAACGGCGTCGTCCATCGTGCATTTCGGGCGCACGTGAGCCTCCTTAATGATAATGATAATAATAATAAATAAAATCAATTATTTTATCTACCATCTCTAATTTTTCACAAGGCACTTTTTTGCATGTCCGTTTACTTTCCGTCCGTTTCTTATACACACATACATACATACTACATACATTAGCGCTTTGATAAGCTCCGAGAAAAAGAGAAAGAAAACTCGCGCCCGTGTTTCGTGTAGCATCATTGATTAATTCCAACTGTTTACTGTAAATGTAAAGATTTATGTATTTTGATTTTTGCCGACGTCACGGCATGCAATGCTGTAAATTGTAAATTTTTATGTGCACACATACACACATACAGCCTCATCATCATCAACATTATCGGCCAAACACACCGAGAGTGCTTGTACTATTATGCCCTGTTCAGCAGGCAAACATGATGGTTTTTTTTATTTTACATTTTACAACGTGAAGAAGACTCTTACGCAGATTCCATTTAATTTTCTCAAACTCGTCTCATCTCTGAGAAGTGAACAATAAACAGCACGGTGTCTTTTTTAAATATGTACAGAAGACAGAACCAGACTCGGCAACAAGAAGACTTGCACGCTTTTTCATCCATCTAAAAACTACAAACAGATAATAAGACATCTTCGTAAGCCTAATACAAATGCATACACACACACAGCACAGGATGAATGCACAGAAATGATTAGGTACCGACTTCTAGTTTTACATTAGTACAGTGTAATATAATATTCTCCGAGTTAAATCTGCCTCCTATATGTATGTACATTGTACATATACATCTTACAGGTACTGGATACTGGATGGCTTTTGATTCCATAGCCAAAAAATGCTATAAGATTGCAACTATTGTATGTACAAGTCGTCTACTGGCTGAACTGGAAAATATGTACATAGAAAATTAAAGTTAAAGAATTCGCTCAAATATCACGTCAAGAAACCTAGATGAAAGACAACAAAAATGGTGACGAACCACAAGTAACAAAAAAGTCATCTCTTCACACACACACATGCAAAACGTATGATATTAACGTTCAACAGTTTAGACGAATGGCTGTCTATCTATCTTTGCCTATGTACAATGTACAGCGTGATAATAGACGGTTAGCTTTTTTAACCATGTAGAAATTGCAAGCCACCATTTTATTTCCACAAACAATCAGTGCTTTACATACACATTATACATATATACATAAGAACATACAAATTACGCACGAGTATGAGAAAGATTGGAGTCGCCATTCTCCACATCAGGAATAGTGGACAATAATGGAACGAATTTATGTAGCTTAATCCAACTTTGTATTACATAATATTATATTTACTTATATCCTGACTTGAAAATTACATAATTTAAGAGGCCATTGATTTAGGCGACCGGAGTCTACTGTCGCTCCTAGTATATAATAGAATTGACATAACGTCTTACATACGTGTGTCATGGTGTATACTACATGACTGTTTAAAATCGAAAATCATTAACAAATCGGGAATTTATGCATACTTGGTCTCCCTTTAATAATAGAAGGACCAAAATAAGATAAAGAGAGACAAACTGCCCATTCGTCTAGTTTTTATATTAGTACTATATTAGTTAAGTCGTCGTGGGCGGTTGAAAAATGTTGAGGAAAATTCCACATACACACACACAGATCGACAGGCATACAGAATACAGAAGTACTTACGTACATGTATTGTATATACATAAATACATACTCACTACTCACATTAAATTGTCGGAAAATACTGCATAAAGCAAAATCCAAGATAGAGAAAGAGAGTGTGAAAATTCAAAGTGAAAAGTTTCAAGAGGTGATTATAGTTCTATTATATTGCATTCTACTGTTTTCCGTCCGTTTTCCAATTTCCAAGAGTGAGTAATCCACATCCAACAAAGAGACAAAATAAGCATGGATGGAATGGAGAATGTGTGTATGGAATAGTGTGTATATGTGTCTGCACATATTATTATGCTGAAAAAGACCAACAAAATTACAAGAAACTCTCTCACACACAATGCAGGTATTATAGTTACCTACACAGGAGAAAAAAGTTCATTCCGTAATCGTGATAGTCTATATTATTACACAAAGATCGAACACATTCAAGGAATGAAGAACGGAGGGAATATCAGTATTGAGCCTACACGTTTTTTGCCAAGTCATAACATACATACATACATATCAGATATCGATTGAATCTTTCATTGGGCAATAACTAACACATAAACACGAGAAAAACAACGAGCAGGAATATTGTGTACCATACCAGACCATCGAATGCATACAACATATATTATACTCTTAGACAAATGCTTATAACGTATGGTCGCACACACACACACACACACAGACAATAAATACATGGGTAATCAGGGGAGGAAAAGAGAATGACCGCCACTATTTTTCCCAATCCTAAGAAGTAGTAAAATACCAGAGACAACACAGCAACTCCCATTTCCAATAGGTACACCTACCTACATTCATTTACACACATGAATAAACAAAGCAATCAATATTGTAATAATATTTGAACGTCTTTATCATTTATAAGAGCATACTATGTATGTACAACTAAACTACAGCGTAATCGTAAGTATACAACATTCTTTTTTGCTTCTCTTTTTACCACAGACGAATTTCAAATCAGTTCCATCGAAAAAAAATTTCACACCATTTGAAAAGGGCTTTTGAATTCGTGAGTTTAAGCCTTATCAGTATCTAAAAACTATATATTTTTCGTATCGTGTATATATACCAAACACTAACATCGTACTGCTAGCAACTAGCAACAACTCGATTAAAAAGTACATTATAGTCTCATTAAGCTCAATTTCAATACATTTAAATTGAACTTGACTTCGGCGACCAGGTCTTGCACAACGATTTTGAATTGATTCTGTTCAATTTCACTTCAACTGAAATTGAACAGAACTTTCAGGTCAATTTCATGACTTCTTCATCCTGAAATTGAGGGCTAAGTCTCACTTACTGCTTTGTAAGAAATGTGTACCAAATTTGACGTTATGATACAGGTTTTATGTACCATAGTCGTAGCCAATATAAAATATTGTAGGAATTTAATTGTAGCCTTTTCGATTTCATAATCATGGCACATGTACAATGTACATACTACATGCAATGAGCATATTCCCGTATTGTGAAAAGAATAACAAAGCGGCACAAAGGCAGTTACATTAGGTTTTAACAGCTGTCAAAAATAAATCTCCTTGTAAATACATAGTTTTGCGTGTAATTTATTTGTACTTTTTGTAGGTAAATCTCAAATCTAGTCATGACACTCCACACATGCATTATGAGTAAATGAATATCAGTTTGTAAATCTAGCATACAGATCATCAAGAAGTTAAAATTCGTGCAAAGCATAAGAAAATTAAAATCTCTACTTCTGGCTCTTTCCTTATGCATACATGTAATATGTATAATGTTTGCATTTTGCATGCTTAACATAGGGAATTACAGCTCCAATTTGATAACACATACACACTCCCTATGCTAATTTCTTGTTTGTCCATTGTCTATAGTATGCAAATTGAAGTGTGTCATGAGTCATGAGCAAGGTGATTATTATCTTCAGATTACTAATATACATACGCACAATATCCATTGTATATTTATGCGTTCAGCTATCATGTTCCCTGAATTTTTGGATCATATTATACATACACATAACACATAGATACATACAAATTTTGTATTATTTACCATTTTTAGAAGTTCAAACGGTCAACAGATTCAAGGTGACATAATATGGCTTTAAACATTACTAAATTTACACTTTCCGTACATCCTCATTTAAGTTCTGTTTATTTTTACACCCACACTTTTGTTCTAAATTGCTCTTTTAATTCTACCCTTGGACTGTTTTCTGGTTGGCAGGAATGAAATTAAAGGCCTCAATGTAGATTATCTAAATTCAAAATTTGATACATTTCAGGCATTTGACTACGCGAAAAAATCTTCACTGAATCAGAACAAAATAAATGCTCACGAGTGTAGAGTATTATGTCCAAAACTTATAGAGAAAAGCGTTAGGAAGAAAGCCAGTGTCTGCATGACATGCAGCGCATGTCATACAGACACTGGTTGTATTTTGTAAGACATGTATCTTACAAATTGTGTGTAATGACCTGATATTAAAAAAATCAAAATCAAAAGCAGAGTATCAAGTAATTTGTACTCATTCACAAATCAAGTTATTAGCATTAGTCTCTCCTCCGGTAAGAATAATAATATAATAATAATGTATGACGAAAGCCCTGATACAATATCACATGAAACTTTGGCAGGTATTACAGAATTAGAAGATGGATCTGCTAGACTATATTATCTATGATATAAAATAAAGAAAAGAGAAGAAGAGAAGAGTGGGCGGAAAAGAATTTTATACGTGCCTTACCTTATCTTCACTTTTTTGCTTCCATGCGTATGTATGCATGCCTACTTGACTTTCGTCACACAATTTCCAACAGTATCATTAGTTATTATGGTCAAAAGTATTATTATATATTTCATATTAGCATCATTACGAATGCGATACAAAAACATATTGCACAAATGCACCACAGATTATAGACAGCGTACATACATGATATAATATTGTATCAGTATATATACTTTATCATCCAATTTTTCCAGAGTGCCACAGGTAAATGTTCCGAGTGCTGAAAGACGATGTAGATATTTTGTGTGTATAGCCACAGGACTAAAAGTACACATAAAGATTTTCTTGTTTCATCTCTCTATTGTACACATATTATGACGAGACATTGACTCGCATTCGTATTCATACAGTCAGCCAGCCAGAACAGAAGAAAAAACGACGACGAAGGCGACGTTGAAGAAGCATCAAGAAAAGGAGAATCAGCAGGAGAAGTCATGCAAGAGAAGCTCATAATGATAATAATAATAGTTGTATAAAGTAATAATAACACAGTAGATAATGTCTACATGTGTATTGAACGCCACACAATACAAAGCAACCAAGTAGTTACACACATTGTCTTGTGCACATAGATAATACAGATCGACCAAGTCTATCATAGACAGTCTACTCATTCATACTCATGTTGTGTCTGTTTGTCTACTTCCCTGACAGATAATAGGAATAATATAAATACGAATATTACACGGCTCACAACTCACAACCACAAACAATGCTGTTGAAATAAATATTAGCGTTGATATTATTCAAGATTCAAAAAGTCAAACACATCGTAGACTATAGACACATATTATAATACATACATTATTATTATTGTATTATGTGTATAGTGTATACACAGTGTACAATGTACAAGTGTATAGAATAGCAAATGGTTGAGAGTTGAGAGATGGATTGTTTATGTGTATTGTGGAACTTGTAGATGTACATAATGATAATAATATAATAATACTAATAATAATGATAACGACCACGATGGAAACGATGGTAATGATGTGCATTATATATCTGTAGAAAGATTTCAGGGTGAGGATACAAACAAAATGGTTATAAAGACGAAATAAAGCGAAAAGTATTGTTGCTGTTGTGATGTATTGTATGCATATTAACTATATGGATGGGATTTCACGGTGCGGGCATGTATACATAGTTTATAAAATAAAGCTCGCCTCCAGTGGCTATTATCAGTATAGAGTTGTCACCACCACAACACCTAATCATTCGGTTAATGAGTGGGTTTGCGCTTCCAAATAATCATCGCCTGAATTTTCAAGCCAACAGCCAAAGAAAAAAAATACATATTATTATTATCATCATTATTATAGAGAGCGGATAAATTCAAAGTTTCGAGTTTTTTTAAGTGTCTATCGTTCCCCGGTATTTGTACATATTGTACATATGTACATCTGTATGTATAACATAATGATGACTGATGCATGTTTGGATTTTGGATATTGGATGCCGATGATATTTCATTATTGTAGTTCTTTCTATTGTATTTCCCATTATTTCATTTTCATATCGTGCGTGCAATATCATTTTTGTTTCTTTCTCCGCCGTCTCTTTCTCTTTCATTTCCTAACCCCTATAGCTGCTGTTTTTTTCTTGTGCACAATTCTCTTGAGGCTGTCATTTTGCTCATCTATCCGTATAATCGTACGTGCACAGAGCGCAGATACAGTGTTTAGGTGGGTACATACTACCTACAGACAGACCATACTGCATCGAGTGCCTTTTGTACATATGCATGCGTAATGTGTACAAAGAAAATCAAAATGCTTATTTTTCCTTCATCGACTCTGTCCCTTTAAGCACAATATGGTTACATACAAGTCACAGTGACATTGTTTATAACACTTTGAAACGGTAACTAATATCGCCGTTTTCCCCCATAACGAACAGTGTACTTAACAGTGTCGCACAAAACTTACATAAATATACATAATACACTAACTATTGTATCGTAATTGTACTACAACAAAGTTTAGTCTCAACCACCTAGATATACAAGGGTAGTAACATTGACATTTCTTAATTTCAAACTAGGATATCAGATTTCAGAGGTACAAAAAATACGACTCTGTGTGTGAGTAACGTGGGAGAAAAAAAGAAACTGGCTCATAAGACGAGCCGAATTGTTTGTTTTCGTCGTAAGTTTCCATTTCTTTTCTCTTTTTTATGTTGGCTGATTTATTCTCAAAAGATTTCTGACTTAAAACCAAGTAACAGCGCGCCAAACAAAAGAGGCTGATGACAAATCTAAGTATTTGATATCTGCTTCTCGACAGGTGTTTCAAGTTGACTGGACCAAGTTTAAAAATCGACGAAAAATGAGAAGGGACTGGATAATGGTTTATTTTGCTGTTAATGTGTACGTATAATGTACACATTACACATCTCACCTGTTTACCGTCTAATAGAAGATGAAAAGTATGTATGTATAATGTATATGTATATAAATATCTCGAAATAGTGATGGTAAGAATGGTTGAATGAAATGCATGTCAAGCACAGAATACATAGACATAGACAAAAATATAGTTAGCAATATGGATGTATCTACATACATAAAAGGTACATTTTCATTTTTCAATCTCAATTCTCTCAGCAATCCTACAATTATTTTATCATACAATGATGATTTGATGAGAATAGATGACAGAAGGTAAGCCCTACGCACGAAAATCTTACGCACATGTACTTGATACACATTGTTCATATAGTTATGTGCATACATGTGAATAAGGTATTACTACAATATATTATTGTATAATGATCATAATATTTATAGCCAGTAGTCCTACTGAACCTAGTTTATATTCTTTTATATCTAGTTGGACGATTTTCCCAGTATGTACCTTAATTAACGATTGTCCGCTTGTTATAATATGAATATATATTCTTCTTCCATATTATCCACTCAAACTTGGACTCCACCGTCTCGTTTATCATGTTCCAATTCTAAGATAAAGCTTCAAACTATTTCTTCTTATACCCGCCTCAACAAAAGTAGATAAGTATGTAGCTACATTTGTTGCTGTACGTGTAGTACACAAGTTGAACGAATTCTACGTATCTATTTTGGTTCAAGTATCGCTGTTCATACACCTACATACATGTAAATAATCTTCGTTGCTTCATTTTTTCATCCCGTTTCCATTCATTCATTGTACTACAGTTTTAACCATCCCGTCAATTTTTAGCCCAAAAGGCGAGGCAAGCGATCGCAACGTATATTTTGTAAACACGAATAATTAGACGCCACGTAATGCACATACGCACTATGTATGTACTGTGCATATACATACTTACACAACAGGAAATGGAAAATATTATGCATATTATCAGAATTGAATTGGAGAAGCTTGTATATTACGTGGACATGGGAATATTGTAAAATCATCTCAATAGCAGCATAAGAATTTAAATCCATTCAAATAAAAAAATCCAAGAGCCTTACCCGTAAGCAGTAATTCGACACCTTCATACTGATCTTTTAAGAAAATTCATATTCTCATTCAACCAAATTAAGGACAGTATAATGAAGACGCATGCAGTACGCGGTTCATGTTCATTGTTCATAATATTACCGATACGAAGATACGAATACAGACTGATCTATATGTACATGTATACTAGGCTGTGAATGAACTGAACTTTAACACAGTTGATACTGGCATACACACACTTCAAATTGTCATTATTTTTATATTGGAATATGTTGGACCAAGAAAAAATGGAATGAAAAGCACTGATCACATCACATATCCCATTAGATCCCCGTTAATGAAAGGGATGATGCCGAACAGTTTATATTCTAACAACTAACCTCTTTGCACCCTTTCATTATCATCATTGCCTGAGCTCACTCATCAGCTAATAATGTGATGCACAGAATACGAATACAGAGATGCTACCCAACGTATCTTATATAATACATCTATAGGTATTCTTAGGGAATAACACGTATAGCGTAGACGATGCCTACTTCACATGACTATTATTATTGCCATCATCATTATTATGTGCCTAATAAAGGTTAATATTTTGAGAGCGCGAGTGTGCCTTTTACTTGATGTATTGTGTATTGAGTATCATCTTTTGCGTGTGTAAGTGTAGATGTATTTTTTTATTACAATAAATTTTGTCCTCCAGCAAAAACTTTTGTTAATGATAATATTATGTATAAAATATACATACGTACATGTATACTTACAGGGAACTTCCTACCATTATACCGATATTATTTCATATCTTTAGGTGCAGTAGAGAGCAGCAGATACAAATAATATGGAATAACAATGATGATATTACCGTACTGTGTAGATATTATACATTCAATATTTACGGTAAACATGGTCAGAATTCAACCTCACCGTCATTATAATTATAAGTCTAATCATAATGAGCATGAAATCTTTTGAGCGTTGTACGTTCATTATTATCAACTCTCGCATTTTTATGGCCCAGTTTCTAATGGGCGACAATGTGTCAAGAAACTTACAACTATCAACAACATACATCCATATCATACAGCACGTAACAGTCGTCCATCGGTAGAACAGAAGTTGATAACCTACAAGATGGAATCAAGAAAGAAGAAAACCTTTACATTGTATCGGGAAAAAGCATTTTTTTGCGAAAAAATCACATTTTCCATCCCAAACGTTTTAGAATATAATTATTCATTGACATTTGTTTCCTACCAAAGAATGTGTTGTGTAAATGATTACTCTACCTCCACACGCAGTTGAGCAAAGATGCAATGACCTGAAAACGAGATGGATGAACGACAGAGTGTATATGTAAAGCCATGTTATTCAATATTAATATCGATAGTTACTTTGCCTATGCATAAATTATGTATCAAGATTGCATTAAACTATTGTTTTAAGTTGGTTTACGTGAAGCTGCCACCTTTTTTGACGTCATGTATCATCTAGGCAGACACACCATTTTGTCTGCCCCCTAAAACTTTAAGCCTTATACTATTAAAGGAAAGTGTTCACCTATCAACTTTTGTGTTTTGAGCTGGGGTAAGTAACGTACTTAGAAAAGTACAAGGAGTTCGCCTTTTAAAATAAATAAATGGAATAAATACCTTAGTATTCAAAACCAAAAATACTAATTTAGGTACATGTATGTACGTGCATTTACTAAAGAGATGCATAATGCATATACACTCTTGAGTACTGAAACGGAAATGGAAAACCGAAACGACTTGAAAGCTGAATGACAGTAACAATGATAGAAAAGTGACATCACAGGAAATGGGTGACCACAAAACTCTCCTTATCCACAACTTTTCATCCGTATTTTTTACCGTTGGATATACTTTCTTTTCAATACGTTGTAGATTTTTAAAACTATGTATAAAGAAATAATGCATGCATAAAAATTTCACTTTACTTGAGTGGTTAGCTTGTAAGAATTGTACTTATTTACTTACTTTTTGAATTTATTCATTTTTGTGAACTTTTACAAAGTATGAGTAAAGTATATTATTTGATTGAGATATAGATCTTTTAAAAAGGCTTTAATATGGAGATGATTGTACATTGTACAGTAATAAGAAAAGTAACTGTACGCATGTTAGAGTGAAAAACTTATGATGATGATAACACCGAAGACCGAAGAACCATCTTTGACAAGATGATTTGGCCATTTCTTTCAAGTACCCAGAAAATTCTTTTCATAATCGATCAATTTTTATCCATCATATGAAAATGGAATCTCGCTCATAGCACACGCTCACTCATACACTTGGAAAAGATTCATGTTTCCACAGCTATAAATAGTTTGTATGACGTAGATGAAAAGAAGTCTCTCTTGATCTTACTCTTATACTTCTTGGCCCTTTACCTTTTTGCCGACAAAAATAAATAATGAACATATGCCCGTAAGCTCATTCATATCTTCCATATATTCCGATAAAAAATGTAAAGAACGAACAAAGATTTTTTATAAAAATGCGGACAACGTCCGCGTGCGAGAGATTGTCGGTTTTCCTTCTTTTCCATGTATTATACATAAAATTGATGAGTTAAGCGATATTCAAAAAGTAATTCCACTCTATGTATTATATTTAAAGGGAGACAAATATCGTATTGCAGCACACGATCCAAGTTTATTGGCCGAATAACAATGATAAAGAGACAACGCTAATCTAATAAAATAGCAGAGTAAAGTTTTCATGTTATTATCACAATCATTATTATAATTATAACTGAGAGAGCTATGAATATAAGCTCGGCTAACGAGTTTAATAATTCAACAAAAAAATCGATACATTTTGTATACACATTGGTATAAAAGAAGAAAAAATAATCAATGATGCGTCTTTGTACGATTTTTATTCTTATTTATGCAAAGATTTAGATTCATCTCATTCAAAAATAGAATAAGTGTTGTCTTTGTGCATTGTGCATACTGCATACATACAGTCATAATGTGAAATTTCAGACCCGGGCACTAATGTCCACGTTATCCCTAACATTCATCTCGTTCTCTCCTCTGTGTACACAAATGTACATAGTATGCTGAAGTTTTATTTTATTATGCGGGTAAATTACTCACATACCTTTCCCATTTTTCTACGTAGATGGGATGGTTAATGAATGTGTATTATACAATGCAACAATGTAATAAGATGTCAGGAAAGAGACGAGAGAATGAGTGAGTGAGGGCACACGTTCCATGCACACTCCAAAAATAAAAAATGCTCAATAATAATAGTAATAATAATAAAAGGGAGGAAACGAAAACGAAACATCTCTGCTTCTTTAACATAATACTTCCTTTGGTCGGCATGGCCAAATGTACAAGATTACCTGCTGATTCCTCATCTCTCATCTCTCCATTTTCTTACTTTTCCTTCATTCTTTCAATCCACTCTATGTATATGTGTATATACTCTATTCACTCGGTTTTTCATTCCTGTCATCTTTTTTACTACATACAGACCTAGTGTATTTAATCCAAGAAATAGGTGGAGACTAAAGAGAGGCAATAGAAAAATGAAAGGTATACAGTATACAATAGTGCTTGGGAGCTCCATACGCAATAAAATAAAGCTGAATTTACTCTGCACTACCTCACCCTCAAACAATTTAAAATTTAAAGCAATAGAATTTGTTTAAAGGGGAAAAGAAGAAAGTACTAGCTCTATTTTCCTTAAAAGCACATTTAGTTAATTGACCCGATCGTTCTCTCATTCTAAATAGCCGAATACAGAATTTGAATTATCATAACATTTTTGTGAGCTTCAAAATTTTGAACGTCAAACACCTTATCATGTACATTGTACACGGACATATGCACGTATTAAAATATTAGTATTCATAAAATATGTGTAAATATATTATGTAAGTACGTTCAAAATAGTAGAAAGCAATAAATGGGAATATGTTATCCTATAAAACGTACATTGTAGATAATAAACTACGTCAAATATTTTTGTTTTCCAAGCATTTTGCTTTCTTCGTGCTGTTACACAAAGTTTAAAAAATACTGTGCATACATAATACATCATAGAATTAAAATAAATATAAATATTATGTGTAAGTACATACATATTTTCTAGTGCTCTGAAATATCTCTTTTTACAGTATAGGCATATCATATGTACATGTGTGATGAACACCGCCGTACAGAAGAAGACATATATTATATTAATTCAAACCAATGTATTTGCACTACTACTTAACATTGAATGCAACCTTTAAATTGATCCATATTGCATAAGATAGGTAACCTTTTCGCCCGCCCGTAAACCGTACGTATTTACTTCTCTATTTTTAAATTGAGGAGACGAATCCGGAAGACTAAATATTATTTTAACCATGGATAAACTTGAGAATAAGAGCAAATGAGCGATATTGCTATTATTAGTTTTAGTATTCAGCTCACGTACGCAGTACTGCAATGGGAGTTCTTAGGACAGCCTAATCTGTTGTATAGCTACTACTTTTCCCTCTGTGAGTTTTTCCGTCT
>JAQIVE010002018.1:0-21638 GCA_034698285.1 Sminthurinus bimaculatus | reverse complement strand
CGAAGGCGGCCAAAGAGCACGCCGAAAGCTCGAAAATAAATCGTTTTTCAAGCAATCTACCTCTTTCATCCTTATCACCTTAATTGTAATCCTTTTTAACACTTTACGTATACTTTTTAGGGTTCTCCAAGCCACACCCGATTGGAGCTCAATTTTCAGGGCAATTTTTTTGACAGAAAAAAGGGAGATGGGAGATGAAGAAATGTCCCTTCACCTTTGACTCTCGACATAAGCTAAAGGGGCTAGTGAACTCTTCCATGGTGAGGCATTCAAACGATCCTCTTTTTGAGTCATAAATTAATGGCCAGCACAATGATCATTGAAGTAGGGACGATGAGAGTTCAAACCTGCTTTGTAACCTACTTGTCCTTTGAGTAGTTGCGAGAAATCAGGAGTCAAATAAAATTTAACGCCTTCCATGGCACCCGGAAGAGTGAGTCCGCGCACTAATAAACTGCGTTACAGAACAAAATGCGTTAAACAACAAACCACAATAGCAACAGCAGGCTGCCTCCAATATGAAATACGGAGGCTGCATTCACATTTTTATACAAACCTTGAATGAATGGACAAATAACAGATAACAGATACAAGGCATGTTTTAATTGGTTGGCAACTTACATGGTCATCATCACATACGGAAATGTAGCTGTTGGGAGCAACAAAAACAAAAAGAATACATGTTTTTTCAAGTATGACAGGGGGCTCTCAGATAAATTTTTCCATTGAGCAGTTTTGGTTTTGTTTTTAAACTACTTGATCCCGCAGATGTGCAACGTACACAATGCATATTTCTACTTTTACATATACATATTGCACCTACTTGTCCAGTCGAGACATAAGCGTAACAAAAAACGTTAAAAAAACGAACCGGTGAAATAAACAACTTTTCCTGTCGACTTGACTCCCTGTATGAAATCATTCAATCATTAATAAATGCTTTTAAAGTCACATATGTAATATAGTACATAGTACATTTAGCCATGTACATATAGAGAAATTAGAAACAGTGCAAACTACCTCATATGCATAGTTACTGAATAGTTGAATTATTCGGCTCTAAAGAATGATTCAAGTTATTTACCTTCCAGATGCAGAAATACACGAGGACCCAGGAAAAGAGGAGTGTGGATGCCAACTCCCAGCGGATCCCTTGCACGTCGTCAATCCCTGATGAGAGACCCAGCACCCGATTCCTGGGGATAAAACACTTGATTTGTTTTTATCTATTTTCATGGTGTATCCATCCTGCATGCATTTTACAATACAAAACAACTATGGAAATGTGTGTATATATAATATGTATGTACATATTGTACATAATATATTTACAAGGGCTTTGTCCATGCCCATCTTGCCACAAAATAGGGATTTTTTTATGAGGAGCCGTGGAAAGGTTCTGCACGTCTTTTTGTCATTTTCAAGCTCATCCTCGTTCTCCTTCCAATTTCCCGTTCCTTCCCCAAAGTAACACTTTATTTTCAAGGTCACAACAGGATTTGTGTACAAAAATTTTATGGATGAGTCTGAAGATGATAATCGGCACATGGCAGAGGGAGCTCAGTCATGCTAGTCCATGTCATGTCATGCCATGCCATGCAACAACTGATTGCTCCCTTATCTTTCTTCCCTTTTTGAAATATCTGGATGGGATAAGATGGAAAATAGTCCGACTCAAGGCATGAGTAGGAAAACTCGGGCTACATTTTGCATTGTACCCGCCAGCTCGCTGTACTTGCTCACTTTGCACAAGGATCAAGCAGACAGGAAACTGTTTTCTCTCAATTCCTTTTCAGGCTGGGAAATTACTTTAAGTGATAATCATCAGGAGCTTTCAGCGTGCTTTTGCAAGGGAAAAGCTAAAATGGGATAACGCGCCGACATTACATTTTGGAGCCTGTACGTAAAGCAAGTTCCATCAAAAATCCGCGACTGAATACCCGTACTCTCGGCTAGATCGTCCTTATCTGATCTTCTGAGTTTACGACCATGGCACCTATCGCCATCAGTGTAAGCTCCAGGGAATTTCATGGATATCCAATAATATGTGAGGGAACACGGGATTCCTAGCCTTACGCATATTATTAGATTCTGAGATATTCGTATCTAAAGTTTCCCGCGCTCCATTAGTTACATTATAAGTTCATACTTAAATACGCCTGTAATTTAACTTTTAACCAAGTTAGAGCTTTGAAACTTTCAGGATAGGTAGTTATTGATCCCAATTAGTGGAATATGCAAAAAAAGTGAATATACGCGTAAGGCTAGGAATCCCGTGTTCCCTCATATGTATATATATCCTCTTTTATGTTGCATTCATTATGCATTTTGCATGTGCATATACATATGCATGCATGCTTTAGACATACCATATACGTACATAAGCTATAAGTATGGGTCTACTCATACAACTTGCAATAGGTATTTATTTATTATCCTCATTTCCCATGCTTTGCTTATCCATCCATAATGTAACTACATGTATGCAGATGCGCCCAGGGGTAAAAGTTAAATCAACGACTATTACGACTATTATGTATGTACATACGTCTGTATATATAATATATATATAATACTAAACAAGTATAAAGGGGGCGGAGAGGGAGGACTGCTGGATAACAATGAAAAGCACTCCTGTAATAGTCGTTGATTTAACTTTCACCGCTGGGCGCATCTGCATGCATGTAGTTACATTATGGATGGATAAGCAATGCATGGGAAATGAGGATAATAAATATATGGGCCCCTGCAATTTAAAACGATACGCGGCTATGGAAATATGTTAATGTATACGCCTATGTATATCGTTTACATTACAGGGAGACATATATATGTGTATAATTTATTATATTATATGTATATGTGGTACAACGAAACATATGGATGGGCACGTTCAAACGGTAGTGTATAAAATAAACTTACTCCCAGTACTCGACGACAGAGCTCTTGAGCCCCGTCGTGTTGGTGATGGTCGTGGTCACGGACGAGTCATTTGAAAATTTGAGCATGGTGGGGTCAAAACACTTGTTAGTGTTCCAGGGGTTTCCGCACCGCGACCACGGCAATTCGGACGTGAAGGAGGAAAAAAAGTAGTGAACAGCCCAGGACATAATCACAATGTAGTAAATATTCAGGAGGAAGCAGATGATGGTGGTTGCGTAGCCGATTCCTAAAATAAAACAAATCTTTTGAAAGACTCCATTCACTGCAACTTTTTTGTTTGCTACTTGTGTATGTACATGTACCTTGTACGTGTGTGTAGATATATTTGATCAAATAGAAGCCCTCAAATCCAACTTGTGGGAGCAGAGGAAGCAAAAAATGGTTCTTGTACATGCAGGATTTTGTATGGATGAAGACTGGGACGTCTTACCCTTAAACGATGGAGCAAATTTAGCCCAGACAGTGATCCCACCTTGACTTGTAAACTGGCCCAAGCCCACCTCTAGGAAGAACATGGGAATCCCTCCGCATATCAGGAAAACAATGTAGGGTATGAAGAAGGCCCCTTGAATTCAAGCAATTGTAAAATTAGTCCCAAGAAAAGTATTCAAATTTAAAAATGCTTTTCGACTTTGGTATGTACATATTATAAGGGCGGGCGGTTGTCGGGTTCAATTTGAAAAACTCTCGCTTTTACTCTCGCAGTAGGCGGACGCAAAAAAGTTCAAGTCGAGTTCATTAGTCAAAAATAAAAGTGGAGAAATGTACAAGTCAAACCTGCCTAAAAACATTTGCAAAAGGGAGAGAATGGAACAGGAAAGATCTTTCAAACTGTCATGTTTTCTTCCTTCACACATGCACTCTTGCCTTCTTTTTATTTCCCTTTCCATTTCCCACCCACCATCCGTTCCGACAAGCTCTACTCTTTAATTCCATTTCATTTTTTTCGACGGCGAATAAAGTTTGATTTGAGCTCTAGTTTGAGTTGCCTGTTGCACACACTTCTCTTGGTTCTGGCCCTGTGATGTCTACCTACCACTAATAGTGTCTGCTTTCCCCTGTCCTTGAGATCTTATACCGTGAATGTACACGAGTTCGGATGGCTGCTCCTGAGTTCAGATGGCCGACCGCTGCGTCTATTCTGCCTTGCCATATTTGTATTTCAAATGCTACATTTTTTAAAATTATGTATTCAAAATCTAACATACAATTTACTTAATATTACGATTTAACAGCATGAATTTCGGTCCATGAATACGAGCGCAGCTTAAATTGCCCGATAAGGCTTGAAAATGCCCAGATTTTGATGTTTTGACAAACTAACCTAGAACTTCTTTAATTGTTGACATATCACTGTAACATTTCATGCAGACATACTTCAACATATTCTTATTCAAATGGTATCGAAAAATATTTTTTAAATAGCCCTTAATTATTTCTATTTTACTTTGAAGCCGTGAGGTCTGTGTAAACTTCACTTTTCAGTTATTTTAAAAGTCAGTATTTTTAGCCTAAACTAGGTCCAAAACATAATATTTGATTTATTATTCCTCATCTCAGTAAAGCATCTTGTTTAAAATCTATAGTAGTAGTAACAAGGACTTTTTATGAGTTTAATCGTTAAAATCGGGAAAGTTGCTTAAATTTTATAATTAATTCGCATTTAAATTTTTTAATGTGTTATAAATGCAAATAAGTTAAATGTCAAGAGCAATTATTATGCAGTAGCATACAAAAAGTAATATTTAAAACCAATTGTTGTTTATAACGGCTGATCACTTGAAAGAGAGAATGACTTTGGACGTCTGTAAAAACCAAACCCCTGAATATTTTTGGATGCACTTTTCAGGCATAGTAACTACACTTATTATGCCTTAGAAACACCACATTACATTGTTGTTGTACTTCAGGTCCCTTAGCTATGGGCACTTGCGTGACAGCCTTCGAAATCGTCTTATTTCAGGCGATTAAGGCTTGTCATAGTACCTCTCATAAAACTTATAATAGCCATGTTTTTGGTCAGTACCGGACCTAAAAATAATATTTAGGCTCCAACTGAATAAAAAACGTTTAATTAGTGACCAAAAAACTTGCAGGGGTCACAGTCCAGGTCGAAATGTTGAAAAAGTGACCTTTTCCAAGTCCCAACACAGATGACGGCACAGTAAGTCTACTAAAAGGTCTCATGTCAAACCAAAGCCTTAAAAGATATTAAAAACCTTTATTTTGATAGAGCTGAAAAGGAAAAGGCCGTATGAATAACCATTTAGAAAATATTGGCTTGAGAGTTTTAGTAGACCTCTTTTTTCTCAGTTTTTCCTGTTTTTGAAAGAACTCGTACTGCGTCTTGAAATTACGAGTTTGGGCCGCAAGTACATTGTTTTTGGCTATGATTCTAATTTTATTATTGTAGACTACATCTTTCTGAATAACTTTTCTATTTTGACCAAAGTTCTTACATGCATAGTTCAGGAGTTACGATTTTTTGAATCAATATCAATGATATAGGGCTTTTACATGCAAAATCTAAAGACAATGGACAAAGTACTAGAAGACATTTGATTTTCTAGAAATTTTTTTGCCAGTTCGTTGTACTCAAGAACCAAGAATAACAAGAGGATAAATTGTTGAAATTACCCTGCAACGTTTTCAGTGTAAATCAAATTTTGGTCCGTAATTCGACGATTTTTGAGACCTTCAGACAAGCCGAGACAAGTGCCTCTAGCTAAGGGACCTAAAGCACCCCGGCCATGTTATGTAGTGTTTTCAACACATAATCGATGTAGTTACTACGGCTATAAAGAGTGTTCAAAATATTCATCGGTTTCGTTTTTACAGGCATCCACAGTTATTCTCTCTTTTAAGTGATCAGCCGTTAAGTGCTACATACATCGGAACCCGGGAAATAAGAATCTATTCGGAACGTTGCTCACCATTTCCCTCAGTCCATTAAATTTCCTTCACTTTCACCTGTACATTTCAGCACACTTACATATATTTTTTTCTATTTGAAACTCATTTCTCATTTATACTAGAACTTCTTCAATAATGTCATGTATTATTATTATTATCTTGTTCTGAAGAGATGAATAGTCGTGCGTAAGTATATAATATGTATGTTGTAGATCTTGGAGAGACGAAAAGTAAAAATAAAGTAAAAGGAATACAAGGAGAAGGTCAAAACTCTCGCAGCTGCTGCCTACTTTCACACTTTATACGTATATATAAAGTATGGAGAAAATTCTATTTGATGTAAAACCTTTGACAAGAGCTAGCTTAGGCAGAACTTGCAGAGCCAGGATTATAAATAAAGTAATATGATGTCTTTATCACACAGCTTATCTGCGATTAATTTGTCAGACCATCAATTATTATTGCCACTTGTCTCTATGCGACACACAACTCAAAAGCAACTTTATTGAACTTTTAGCACGTTGCAAAAAATGGAGAGGTTCTGCACAATTTACGGAACCGTAATGAGAAGCATGTACAATGTACAGATATATATAGTGTATGTGTCGATTTGCAATAAAAGTACTATAGTTTATGTACAAAATGTGAGGAAGTTCGAGAAAATGGCATAATATGAGTCGCCGAATAAAGAACTGGAATTCAGAAATTGGATAACGGTTCTCGTTTTCATACAAGATTACAAGTTCAATTTTGCTACAAAAACCAAATGGCTAGTGCCAAAGGTACTGAATACTGAGTAAGTACTTTCTGCTGAAAACTAATATCGGCAATGTTTTTCTAATGGTTAAAAAGGTATATAGAAATAAAATGCTAATAAATTATAGCCGATCCTCTTTAATACATTCGTACAGCATCATAATATTCACCTTCCTGGAACAAATGTATCGAAACTGACATTTCCACACCTGACATTTGACTTCATACAATAGGCCATGGATGAAGAATACAGAATACGCATGTATAATGTACATTATACATACAGATTAAACCATAACATGGAGGAAACTGGAATGTCAAAGTTTTATGTGCCTCAAATAAACGTTGTTTCTTCTTGTATCGACTTGTAATTTTATGCAGCACACCAATCACCAATCCGGATGCATGATGAAGTTGTGCACAGTTCACAGGGAAGGCTAAATGTAAAAACTTGCAAAATAAAAATACTTATTCAGATAACCAAGAAAAAAATACATACATACAACTCAATGTTCTGCACATTGATGCGTTGAGACAGAGTTGAAAAAAATACTGTATATATTATAAACTATGTTATAGAACAAGGAACTTTGTATCTGTTCGTCAATTAACAGAAACACCTGATGAATGAATCAAGTTGTGTGTATGTATGTATGTATGTATGTATATTGTGTAATTAGTCAATTTTACATGAGGCTGGTGAGGTGACTGTCATGTTATTTATGTAAACTACTCATTATTCTCTCATTCCCCATTTCTCCCCTTTTTCACTGTAGTAGGCTTTGATGCTCATGGAATATTTTAGATTTTGGATGCTCTCTGAAATGAACAACCTGATAAATCTACGAAACAGAAATTCATTAGAAGCACCAAACTGAATAAGTATTTTTAAGAAGTCCAACTCCTCCAAATATATTTCAATCGATTTGGGTAAATTTTGTCAATTGGGCGTCATTAAAGGCAATAATCGTATTCAGAGGGCAAGGGAAAGAAAATTGGTGGTATTTTTTTGTAAATAAAGTAAGTAAGCAAAGCACTATAGCATATTCTTCCAATGATAAGTATTTTTTGGGGTCTGTACGCCGATTCTCAAAAAAACCGTTCGTCTGTACCTACGAAAACTCCACGATGTTTGTATTGTGAATGAGTGGTACTGTAGATATGTATTGCTTTTTACTTTTTCCACGTCCACGTTGCTTTTTTTGAATGTAGGTAGTCATGCAGGAAAAATGTAAATATTATACTGTGGAGGTGTTTCTTGGTGTGACGTCTTGTATTTTTGTATGTTGTGCGGTGTACCCTGTACATTGTAGATACATATCGCACATCCAGGTCTGGGTGACGTGCTGCCAATAAAACAAACATTTGGCACGTCCAAAATGAAACTACATTGCCAATTGTGCGTTTTGTATCAAAATATTCATACTTTTACATCAAAGTCATTCATACATAGGCATATGTATGTTGTATAGTAAATTCTATCAAAACTTTCTTTGTCGAAACGGCAAAAGTTGGGAGCATAATTGAAGGTTCTAGTTTTACTGTGAGGAGCGAGTGAGTGAGTGACAGCCCCGCAAGTTTTGCCCCTTGCAGAAAGAAATAATGAAATGTTAAATGTAAACATTGAAAAGCATGCCAAACTAGGAAATAATCGTATTAGTGTTCTGTAGTAGGAAAAAGTATAGAATTTGGAATCCTAGGAAGGAACGCTTTATAAATGCATATATGTATACTGATGTATGTACCTATACAAAAAAACCATGTTAAAACATTGTTTGACCAAATACATAAATAGTTTTTTCTTCCTGCAGATGAATAATGTACAATATATTAAGAAACAGTATTTTTATGTCGTTTGCAAACATTTGGAAACAGGAAAAAATACGAGTTATTGGAGACGCGAGGAATCGGCAGGGGAAAAAGTTTTTAAAAAACAACTTTTCCAATAGACGACATTAATAATGAAGCTTTTTCAGGTGATACATGAAACCTGGTGGAGAGATTAATGACTTCTGTATAGCTTTAAAAAGTTTGAAAACGATTTTGCTATTATTTTGAATGCGACAAAAATCTCCATTTTTTGTTGAAAACTTTAGATTCCAAGGGTTTATACTGTCTTTTGTCGTTTGAGTTAAGAGTTTTGATTTATTGATTTTATGCATACCGGATATGATAGAAGACACATGCTGAATTTTTATGAATAAAAAATAATCTTTGACTCCGACCTTGACTTTGACCAACGGATAAAGAGGACCAAGCTACAAAGAAAATAGGACGGCTTTTTCCCATGGTTAATTCCTGACTTCATATTTCTGTTTCAGGTAAATCTTGAGTCGTAGACAAAATGGAAAACTCTCAATAATCAATTTATGCGCATATTTTTTGTGTTTAGCGATGTATAAAAGCAATTGTATCAAAATCATAATTTTTTACAAGTACCTAGTCGAAAAAGTTTGTCATAAAAGCATATGCATGTACGTTGTACATTGACCATGTACTCAAAGTGAAAGTACTGATGACACTGAAAACGCAGATAACCAGTATAATGTTTGAAACTCGTATGAAGCCCTTGCACTATGTACACCAGTAATTAGGGAATATTCAGCAAGAATTTTAAAATCAGTGCTAAAATGTTTACCTGTCGTTTTAAGGGACAACCCACTTGAATATACACAATTTTCACTTTACACTTTTATGTTGAGTTCTATACATACTTTGAGAAAGTGGTTTGAGTAAATATTTGTCCAAGTCTTGTAAAAAGGCGGTGATCAACAAAATGTAGACGTTGTATCCTATAGATATTATAGGTACATACTTAATTCTCGCACATTTTGCAAGTGTTTGGCTTAGGCAGATAGGCTAAGCACAATAATTTGGAGAATCAACAACGTTTCCGAGTCTTCAAGCCGTCTTCTCCTTATACTTTCTTCGTCGAGAATTTAAAAAAGTGGAAGCAGGCTAAAAATGAAAAACAAACAAGTCACCTTTCCCTCAATTCCTTTTTTTCTGCTTTTTTTTCAGTAGAAATACGTAAATATAATGAAAAAAAAATGTGTTCACATCACAGCGTCCACGGACAATATCGTCACAACTATTACCCCAAAACGAAGCTCAGTGACAGTCTATGCAGCTTTCGGTACACACATGCATTATGAATGCGTGGGCCCATACGGGAGAGCTGACCGACTGGCTGAGAGACTACTGACTGACTGAGCACTAAAGAGAGTGGGGCTGCTCATCTAATACTTTACACAATACATTCAGCTTTCTCCTTCTCCTGTCCACATGCCGAACATGTAATGCCCACAGTATTAGCTAGTGACGAACGCAAACTGTTGGAAAGGTAAAATATAAAGTCTAGTAGTTATAGTTATGCATGTAACTTTCTATATAATGTTTCTTTTGAAATAGCACAATATACATAATACTCCATACATAAATACGCATTAGGTATCAGGTGTATGAATTATTATTCTGACTGTGCCACTTTTATATAGCTAGCAGTGAGTCAATGGAGAGTCATTGAATTGAAATAAATTGAAAAATAGCTTTATTTTCCATGTACTTTGCAAAGAACTTGATGAGGCCTAATTGACCGGGACAAAACCATAAAGTGGTGTATAAAGTCTAAACGTATGCTGTTAAAATAAATATATACAACAGAAAAAGGCAAATAACAAAATGGTTAGGAAATAAATCAAGTTTTAATGCATTAATGGACTGATACGCTAAAACCAAAATCAGAGAAATAACGGAACAAAATGAATATAGATATACCTAAATATCAAGTCGTTGGCGTTGTCGTTTTTTTGCGTTCCTGCGTGGTTGAGAACAAAGTGACGAAGGAAAAATATTACACTTTTATCTATCAAGCTCTTAAAATCTACGCGTATGTATGCAATTGGACAATTGAAAACGCAACAAACTTTTTACTATAAAAATACAAAAAGGTTCATTTCCCAGTGTGAACAATGTTATGTAACAGCAAAACGAAAACTGAACATACATCATGAATTTTGGTTCAAGCTGGTGTGGGATAGGGAGAAAGAGATAGAAAATATGATGGGTACTCATACGTGCAGTGTGCAAGTACAAACTACAAACAAAGCAAGAAAGGAAAAACGTGTGGATATAAGTAGAAAAATCTACGTATTCTCCATTCTTTTACTTTCTACTGTATCTCTCCCCACAACCCGGTCAACATAGGACATAAATGTTGACATCTTGCTTTCGTTGCTCTTGCTCCTTTTTTCGCTTACGCATAGACAGCACAGCAGAGACAGGCACATATCATAAAGAGTACATAAAGAGTATTATATACAGATAAAGCGTTCAATGGACAATACAAAATACAAATGTCCAAAACCACGATATTCACAATGTACGTACATACATACAACGTGAATTTTGTCGATGTAGATATTTATTTATTATGCACAATACATTAGACAAAGTGATGGGCAGTGCAATATATTGTACATCTACATATGTACATATACGCATATGTATAAGCAGACGGACGAGTTTGAGTTTGGAAGGATCGAATTGAATCTGACAACCAAGTTGTAGCTTTTATTATTGTATTGTATAGTATACATAATACATATATACGACAAATGTATGCGTAGCATAAGGATATATCTATAAAGGTCCACTTCATTTCCCGTTTTTCTGGCCTGGTTCGTCGTCCGTTGTTTGTGAATTGTTACTCTACAGGCACAGTACGCACATGACCGACTATCTAATAGTAATATTGGTTGGTAGGCACATGCACTATGGACTATTTCTTTTCCTTGTCTACGTATATATCTATATGTAGAATGTACCGAAGTTTTAGCAAATAATACAATCTACCTTTCTTCCCGAATTCGGCAATGTTGTATGGACGTTTGTGTGTGTGTGTGTGTGTGTGTGTGTGTGTGTCTGCATACATAAGTGAGCGCTTAGCTAAATCTTTCATAAGGCAAATATTGATTAGATTAAAACGTATACTTACATTCCTCGCAAAATACCTACCTACAGTCAACAGCATTATGCAGTTACTCCATCAATCCCGCATTTCTAATTCCTGTTTTTCGTCGGTCTTAAGGATACCTAGCGTCCCTGTTTAGGAGGAAGCTTGCTAGCTTCCTTGGGCTTGCAACTTGGTTATTTATTCCTCATATTCCCGTATTATCTTTTTTGCATAGGTACCTTTGGAAACTGGTCTACTTCTATTCAGGTGTTCATAATTGTCCATGCAGGAACCTAACTTTACTAGAAGGACGCTTTAAAGATATTTTCTATTTGAAATGAACATGGACTCTTTTTATGTAGCTTGAGCTACTCAAGTGATAAACGGCATTACATACCATACCGTCTCTATGAGAACTAATGAAGTGTTTTATGCCAGAGACAGGATTGGGTTTGTTTGTGGTTTATGAGAAAATATAATTGAGGAAACGGTCATTGGGTATGCAGCTTGTACATCTACATGTCCCATGTCCTTTCAGAATGCAGAATTTTTCAGAATTTATATGAATAGCTGTAAAGCTTCAGGTTGTACTAAATATTTCACGTTGGTGTCTTGGACATCTGTGCAAGTAAGTATGATATCGTATTTAAGCAATATTATGCAATATGTTGTAGAAGACTTAATCGTACAAGCATGATGTACATACAGAAATGGTGAAGTTGACAATGTATTTACAACGAATGGAAAGGTAATCGGAAACTTGTACAAGTTCTGCGTAAATCTTCAACGTTTTTCAGTTGAGAGTTGAGAGCCAACCAAGAAGGGTGAAACGTACATAATTTTTACACATGCAATACTTATGCAGTATTTATATAGTAAAGTAAATTTATTCAAAAATGTATCATTTTGATATTTTGATTCACTGGTGAGTAGCGAAATATATTTTTATGTTTCACAATATTTTTATCTTGTTAGGTTTTAAGTTATGTTTGAATTAAACGATGACAAATTTATCATATCAAAAGATAGCGCTTCTCAGAATCCCTGTTATAAAAGTCCATTATCATGTACATCATATGTAATATGTATTTGTATGGATTTGTGAAGTTGTTTTTGGATGATATCATAGTCAAGTTTTTGTGAGTCATTCGATACCCATATATACAGTATACATATAACATAATACACATATACTTATATGATAAGCATTACTGGGTTTTATATACATAATTTTATAGTTACATACAAACTTAGATTTCGAAACTACGGAATATTATTTTGTGTATAATATTTACTTATACATGTGCGAATAAATAAAGACTACAGTGGCTACCTGCTTAGAAATGTTGGTTGACTACTACATATAACCAATAACTAAAATAACACGATCTACGTAATATCAGCATTATGTAATAAATACATAATTATCACTATATGAAACACAAATAAATATATTGTGATGCATAATTTAGCGTAAGAGTTTTAAAATTTTTTAAAATAATAATGAAATAAATATGTATATATTATAACTTTTTATACAGCATGACTTAACAATTTATAATAACATGTAAAGGTATAAGTAAAATATCAATCAATTAATCAGAAACTGTTGTTGCCTTGACCTTAAGAGTAGTATGTATAGTAGGTTTAGTACAAGTGGTAGTAAATATGACAGTAGGATAATAATATGATATCAGATATTATATTTATATTATATATTGTTCAAAATTCAAAATAAATTGGGTTACAAAACGGATTGTCTAGCGACTTCAATTGCCTGCAAAATAGAAATTTGATCAACTTCGGTACTATTAGCTCGTTCGTTATCTAACGCAACATCATTTGCACGTTTACCGAAATAACTCAATGATCTCACACGATAGTCTACGGATGAAGCTACAGGATTTCCAGTCAAAATCAACACTTCAATACAAGGTAATTCAGCGATATGACGAACTTGTTCTACACAAGAAACTTGATTACAACTAAGATTAAGATCAACCAGACTATAGAGTTTACAAAACGCATCCAGACTATCAATTTGGTTCATGGATAAATCCAGAATTTTTATGTTTCCAAAATTCAAATGAAGATTTGTTAAAAATGATATCACGTTTCCAGCATATGACACATGTTCTAAATATGGAAGGGAAGTGACGTTAAAAACAGTACAAAGTTGATTGTAACTCAGATCAATGTGGCGAAGTGCTGGGACTAATTTTCCAATATCGGAAACGTTTTTGATCATATTGTTGCTCATGTTTAAGGATTTTACACGTGGCCATACGTGAATAGAACCCGCCTCATCATACGATCTGTACAATGAATCTAATGGGGGGAAACAAGAGATAAAGACTACTTAATACATATACATTTACATTGCAAGTAAAATACAATAAATGACAAAAGTCTATATCAAGCTACAGTAAATTACAAAAAGGAAAGAATTTGAAAAAAATTACCACAAAGAAGAAGTTGGCATAACGAATCCAAATGAGAGTTATGGATGGAAATGACTTCTACTGTCTGCCGAACAGTTTCAACCTTTGAAATAAATATGTTAAACATTGTAATCAAGGCAATAGTATTTTATGCAGTGTGTGACACAAACCTGAAAAATTATCCATGTACTTTATATAGAGTAGTGAATAGTTCTAGAATAGTTTAATCATATTATAGGTAGTGAATACGAAACGAGAGTTTAAAAAAAGGCTTTTACCTGCGCTAGTTTTCCAACATTGACAATTTTTAATATGAGCTCTGTCAATGACTTGAACGGTGTCAAATCCATAGAATACTGATTTGCAATAATAGTACTTTTCCCCAGTGGTATATTACTTCCTATAATTTCTAAACTTTTTAATCTCGTACAAAAATCAACTATATGGCTAAAGTCGTGTCTTTTATCTACAGTATTCAAAGGAGGTAGAGGCAATTTCATTCGCTCGTTAATGGCATAGATCTAAAAAATAAATGACACAAAATAAACATATTAATAGAGATTAATAGATGAGCCACTTTTTTTGCTAATTGATATGAGACTAATTAAAGTCCAAGATGAACCATATTGTATTTTTCCCACAACAAAGTAACTTTAGTATCAAATGCATAGGGAATTATCTTGCCTGATAAGGAGACATGACATATGGTACTCCACTTTCAATGAGCTGATCACCCTTTTCAAAAATATCAATAGCTAATTTTCTCAGCATGTATATGATTTCATAGTCATAGAGGCAAAGGAAGCTGGCCAAATCGTCAGGGGGATTCTGTCCCAAAAGTTCCATCAAATTTTTAAGGTACAAGTCTAGTTGTTCACGTCGTTGCTCCACAAATTGTGGATCTTTATTTCCTATCAACTTCTTTGGTGGCAACACAAGGTTTTCACGAGGAATTCCTACGTAGTATCAAACAAAATATAGAAGGGGTTAAAAATCATCATACTCTTTCAATCATTATTATTTACAAAATTCAATAAAAGTTGTTATACATTTAGATATAATTACATATAATATGTCATACATTTATATACAATATGTAAGTAAATACCTTGCGAGTCGACCAATTTTCTGTGAAGGGCTTCAAAATCACTATATCTTCGTTCGACATGCCACAGCACTGTCTTGATTTCCACCTGGATTTTATACCAAATTGCATTGTCTTTTGTATTGTGGACATCTGTAACTAGCCCTGAAATGTGTGCATGTAATTTATCATTTAATATACAGGCCATTTGGTTTGTGGGCTATAAAGATCTTTGCTGCTTCGATATCATTTGTTCTATAATCGGCAATCACAGAGGTGGATTTTAATTTGTATAATCTTGTCAAATAACACCAGAATTTTGTACTTTTATACTAAAAACATAAATCTTGGATCTTCAACCTATGTATTTTATGTACCTATATAACATATACTATGTACTTAGTACATATATGTGTAAAAGGTATATATACCGAATTGACGTGTGTTTTAACTACTGCCAATTAAAGTACTTAACTGGAATACATCAAATAAATTCTAATTATCTTATTCAACAAAAACAATTTTAAATATGCGATATATTTGTTCGCTTTGAGCTTTGACCGTAAGTCATAAGTAATCATAAATTAAACTAATGTGCTCTATAATAATATACTGACACACAAAATCAAAATTAGATTTGTTGCACTGGCATGTAATGAAACTGGTTCAGGGGTCAAAAAAGATAAATTCAAAGTTAATTTAATTAGTGTGTAAATGTGTATATGTATTATGTGAATTACTTATGTGAACTATACACTAATGTACACAGTGTTGTGTTGACATATTTTGGTTTTTAGTTTTAAACTTTGCAAACAATAACAATGACAAAAAAACACAAACTGAGTATTCGCCTTAAGTACTTCCAAATTGTACAATTAAAGACTTTATAACTCGTATATTTTCTCGGAATTTTTAACCTAAAAACAGTAGTTTAGCCCTTTATAATTACTTAAAAGGCTTGACGATAATTATTGGGAGGCGAATTTTTACTTTTGCCAATTCCTACTGTCTAATGAATTCTAAGGTACATTTAAAAAAATTTGAACTTCAAAGAAAATATTATCCTTGCTACCTTGCTATAATAATATGAGAAGCTTAGAAGCATTTTGTATGGCTCGATCGACCTTAGTTTAAAATGTGAATAAGTATTTTAGCTAGAAGAAACACTGACCCTTTAAACTATTTATATTTAGGAAGTTTTAAGTGTTAATTACATTTAGACAATTAAAAAATGAAAGGCGCAAGTTCCAGTAGCTATTATGAGCCTAATGTACAAGTGTCATCGGTGACTTTCAAGTCTTTTATAAAGTTATCTCTTATTTTGTCGACGTACATTAGCGTTTTTGTATCCGTTGTCCAACTAGCATTCTGGTTGTTTGAGTCTAGAGAAGTGGACAATAGCACACCATGTAAGCTTCAAGATTTAATACATGATACTTCTTTATTTATATTGTGTTCATTGATTAATGTTAAACACATTGTCATGTAAATTCTGTGGATGTAGTAAGTAGTTAGTAAGTAGTATGAAGAAATGGTGCATGTACTTATAGACTTATTTCTTTACCTCCGGTTTCTGTCTTTTTAGTATGGGCCACAGAAAATTATGCTGGGCTATTTTTGGCCATATTCAAGAACCTGGCTGTTGACATGCTATTGCTTTCCATTTTTGCAATTCAGCACACATGTATGTCCCAGAAAAGGTTGATTATGTCGACCTATTGGAAGATAGTTCATTATGAATGGGAATGCGACAAGGCAATTTACAATTTGATGACGGCCGTCGCTTTACAAGTAAGTAGAATTTTGTAGATTTGTAATTTTTATAGACTTCTGGTAAGACATTATGAGGTCAATTTAGTTTCACAAACATCTTATTTAACAATTTTGCATCTATTTTAGATAATAATATCCTGGTGGCAACCTGTTGGATTATACCTGTGGAAATTCGAATTTATAAGTGCATCGCCAATCAATATTCAGTTTCTACTGCATATATTTGCCTGGGCAGCATTTTATGGCACAAATTTGATGTTGGACCTCCCAGATTTAATAGGGCTAACCCAGGTACATTGGCAAAGTATGATACAATATAATGTAGTGTACATGCTGTGTATTTGATTGGTGTGATTTTGAAATGGAGAACAGCATTGAGAAAATCTGACATTTCGTTAACTTTAACCTCAAACAGCATATTTATTACACATTATGCGTATTATTATATGATGCGACAGAAAGCTTTTATGTTTTGCAATCTTCGCATGCCTCAAAACTGTATCTTTTTACATCATAGGATTTATGCCTAAAACACTTTTCAGCTTTCTGAATTATTTTTTCTTTCTTCTTTAGTTTCAACTTGTTTTTGCTAAATTTTAGAACTTTTTCGACGTACTTATTGACTAATATCATGATTCAATTGCATTTTTAAAAAGTTGCTAATGAAAAAGCACTGCTAGTATTTTCTGTCGTGCTTTGATTACGTTATTTATGAATCATAGCGTCTTATTCTCTTTTCTTACGTTTGATTTTTTTCCGGCAATCGACATATAGCTAATGGATTAAACAAATTGTTAGATCTTTGTAGATACCGTTAGGAAAGAATGGCGATTTCCCACGCCGAATTGACACAAGCCGTTACTAGACAACACTTTTAATTAAAGAGGTTATTATTATGTGACTTTTCAGTTTGAATTTGCGCTTAAATCAAAATAAATGAGAAAATTGTCGTTTTTATCGCGTGATTGTTGAGGTGAATCATTAATTAGCTAGCTCAGTGCTAACTGAAAATAGGTACGTAAGGCAACTAAGGAAGTACAAATGATTTACATAGTTCGATATGAGACAGTTTTCACGTATCAAAATTTAAGAGTCCAAGTTTTGGTGATTGAACTCGTATAAATTTTTATTTTGACATAGCACAAACAATTGTTATTTGACAAAAAGTCACTAGAAGCGTTATATTTTAAAAACACAATTGTTTTTTTTTCTTTTTGTCGTCCTCCCAGTTAGCATCCTGTCACTTTCATGAAAGTTTACGGTTTACGCTCGCATGAAATCAGAAATCGCCTTATCTATTATCTATTATTATTTAATAGGAATCAGAGTTTGAGTTTTTGTCATGGTTTATAAAATCTCTTGCACTATGTGTAACACGTGACAGTTTTTATAACTAATCGTAAGATTAAGGCAGTGCAGGATCCTATTACACATGTTTCAAAACTGTTAATTAATGTTGTTGTAATTTAAAACTTTGGAAGTTGAATGTAAAACAATCCAATTATTTTCTTAACTTATTCATGCTGCTTGATATGAAAATTTCGTAAGTAATTTTTAACTTATTTATGGACTCAAAATTGCATGAGTTGTTGTTGCAGTGTAATTTCTATTTTATGTACATACGCTTGACGCCTTGGCACCACCTAACCTCTTGTTTTTCTTTGTCTAAAAATTGTAACTTCTAGCAGGTCGTCATAACGTGTGAAAACAAAGTTGTGAAATCGCCAGAGTTGCAAAGTATGATAGAAAATCAACGGCATATGGGACTTTTACCACTGTTGATTATACTGTTGGCTCATCCTTGTATGAGGTAAGAATTTTAAAGTTATGCACAGCAAGTTGTAACCAAAAACCATGCTATGCGACATGACACAAAACGTTGTTTTGATCCCGACTTATCATTTATCCAAAATTTCGACCTTTTTTTGTATCTCTTGCTCTCCCAATGTATTAGGGAAATTTTCATGAGCAGGAAATGCACATGCAATAACTAGGGGTATTCGAACAACTCTTCCTTGTTATGTGCTCGGATTCAACATCATTGTTTTGTCCCATGTCGCCGAGTATTGACCCTCGTTTCACTTGACTACGCAGAAAATACACTAAGATTAGATGACAAAAAATTTGAAGTCCAGAATTTCTTTTTCGCACTGTTCGTCACAATTATGGCACTTATAAATTTATTATTTCTTTCTTTTTTGAACAGTTTGGATCGGGCTTTACTCGCTGTTGCAACTTTAGCATACACTTATAAGGCGTGGAGATCCGAATCGTGTTACCCATATGCTACATCAATGAAGCAAGTCAAGAAAAAACAACAATTCGCAAGTTATAATGGCAAAAAATACGTTCAAGACTGAAAGTAACTGTAAATTATAATTTACTAGTTTGTAAAATGCCTATGATAATTATTAACGTTCTTTGAAAGCAAAGTATTTACTATTTCGATGGTAACGGCAGGAAAGTTCTTTTTTTAGATGTTGCCTCATTTGCACTGCTATTATTATTATTATTATTTCAGGCGTTTTGTTATAATTTAATGTTGGATTAGTCGTTAATGTCGAAATTTTGCTTAACTATACTCCTATGTTCAATTTACAGATGCAAAACAAACCCAGTTAATTTGAAACGTAGGTGAAAGTATCATGTACGTTGTTAGCTATAGCTTTAATGTAAACTACTTGAAGTATTTCATTTTCTAGGAAATCTTGTAAAAATGTGTCAAGTATTTTTTTTTTGTTATTTTGTAACATTGCGCAAAGTTACTTGCTTTCTCATCATCATCGCCAATACCTGTAAAATCTAACTCACTTCATAAGACTTTTCCTATAATATTATAGCAGTAATGTATTATTTTCAGTACAAGAACTTACAAAGTATATCATTTAAGTTTAAGCATTTAAGAAAACCTCCATATTCTGTGCCTTTGTCGATATTAGCAAAAGCATATTTACATTTTCTTACAATTAGTCATTTTCTAAGATTTATATAATATAAAATGCAATGTGTAAATTATTTTTGGAAATATTATGCATTTATGAAAGCCTAATATGTATTTATTTATTATACTATAGAAATTAAGTCCCAGTCATACTTATATTGTTATTGGGAAGGACAGCAGATTTTGGTTTTTGTCCATGCCCTTCGATGGAGTATACCAACTGTTCAAATGTTTAAAATATACCTTAAACATTGCCCAAGATTTAAAATGTACGCATAGGAGAGGAATTAAACAATCGTTTATAATTATGATATTTTATAAATGCAACAAGTGCTCTCCGAGGGTGGGCCAGACGAAAGGAGGGTTCGGAAATGTTCGGAAAATTTTTTGTTGAAAAAAAGTTTGGAAAAAAATGTCTAGAAAACTTTTTGAAAAAATTGTCTAAAAAAATTTTTTGAAAAAAAGTTTGCAATAAAATTTTGGCAAAAAAAATTTTTTTCAAAATTTTTGTTTTTTGAAAAATCTGACTTCAGATTCGAATTCTCCATAATTTTTTACCCTAGAATACGTTGAATTCAAATTTTTTTCCATAAACATGAAAAAGTTCATTTGCTGGGGTCCTATCTTCGGGTGGGTGAAAAAGGGTCGTGCTGTGGAACTCCTGATCGTGCGGAAACGGTTTTCTACTAGTTTCGACCCCCTCTTTTCGATGGTATCACTTAGAACCTCGTAGAGCATTTTTTTTTTCTACCCAACATTCTATATAGGTACTTGTTAACAATTAAAAACCCAATAAAGCCAAAGTACCCATTCAAAAAAGGAAGACCTCTGAGGCTTATCTACATCTCTTTTTTTGTGCGCGCGTCCACTACTTATATTGGCAGTTATTAAATACAATTGAATTGATTAGTAAGTAGCATGTTGTAATTTATGTTACACTGGAAACAAAATCTTGTCAAATACTCTCATCCTCATGCGAAAATCTTATCGTTTGGTCAAATTTTCATGTGATTTTATAAACTGCCATGACAATTACATCAAATTTTCCTGATTTTGTCAAGTTTAGTGTCATCAAGTTTTCATCAAAATTGGCAGCATTTGAATTCAAGGGCTAGTCATTATTTATTATCTTCCTTATAATAAAAAACATCGCCAGCTTAACCGGACTGGAAATGCCAGAGCCCAGAGAACGGGTTAATTTTTCATCCAGGGCACCCTCTTTGTATACCCGAGACTTGGGGAAAATTACCCCCTAGCCCCACTTGCCAGGCCGCTTATTATTGTGCCAGTATTGTGGAGATTTTTACAGTAACTAGTATGTAACGCGTATATTATGCATTCATAATATGTATAGTAACATGTTATGTTGCTTAAATATTTTTTTCTCGAGATCTACAATTTCAAGCTGTATATCACTTTTCCGCATTTGAAGTAATTTCCTATAGTTGACAGGGGTTTGTAGGAAATTTCATATTGCCGAATACATAAAAACACACGTCATTATATTTTATGTACTCGCGTGTTTGATCATAAAAGTTATTCATGATGCCGGAATGACAAAGTCAAATTAAATTAGAAATCACAATCAAAAAGTATTCACTATGGAATAACTATCATATGTTTCTGCTGTTTTTGTGGGAAGTTGTACCAGAATTAGTTAGTAACTTACGCATATACAATGTACATACATATTTAGATAATGTATATAGACAATGACTTGGTGTAGGAATTGGATATTGTGTCTACAGTATAACTCCGATAGTTTGTAAAAATTGGGGAAAATATTTTACAAAGTGTTGGGTTTTACAAACTATCGAACTGTTCTTAAAAATT
>JAQIVE010002017.1:0-21638 GCA_034698285.1 Sminthurinus bimaculatus | reverse complement strand
CAACTTTGCTAATTTATTAGAAATTAAATTATAAGGCTTAAATAACATTTGAATTATTTAAAAATTGTTTTAATCTTAAAAATAAAAAATATTACACTAATAAGAAAATAGAATTTAAAATTTTAATAATTTTAGATAACTCTCCAAGCTATTCAAAAACTTTAAACAATATAAATCCTAATATAAAAGTAATTTCCCCCCCTAAAAATACAACCTCCTTGATTCAAACTTTTAATTAAGAAATAATTTTCAACTTTAAATAAAATTATTATGTATTAACAGTATTACATGCTTTGTTGGTGTTCAAGTGCACCAGTTGCAAATTAATTGCAAATAAATTAGAGGTTTTCTCAGTATAATTTCGTTGTCGATGTGAACTTTGTTCCGTTTGTATGTTATGTGTTACACAATATTAGCTTTCAGTTGCATTTTAAATGATTAATTGAAAAGGTTTGTCCAGACTACAATAATTACCCATAGAAGTTAATATATATTCGTTGTGATTATGTTGGGGAATCATATGCATTTAAGCAAATAAGAACATTTTCCTTTCGGAACAAGTTTAGTTTTACCTGCCAACAAGTTTAACAAGTTTTTGTTTTTGGATAAAAAAGTACTACTAATAATTCAATAGTTTCTTTGATTTTTGTCAGTTCATCCAGGTACCTGATTTGACGGTGTTAGCGACTTGCAACTGCATCAGCCTGATACACGTGAGTTGAGAGTTAATCCTCTTACAATTAAAGTTGTAGAAATGGTGACAGCGTTCACCAACTTTTACATGTAAAGAATACAGTATACACACAGGTACTAAGAAATAGATACAAAAAATAAATTCTTAGATAAAAGAAGCTATAGTATTTTTTCGACGAGTTCGAACAACTGCCGATTCCTCACCGGTCTGAAAATCAAGGGTGCGGTGTGCGGTTTATTGTGTAAAATCTTTGCAAATTAATAGATCAACTTGAGATTGACATTAATTTGAGACAAAATACTCAACGTTGGGCGGATTATTTTACTCAATTAGTAGAAAAAATAACTTTTTAAATTAAAGCTATAATGGCAACCTTATACAGAAAATATGCATACCGGTCATGTTACTGCACCAGTCATGAATTCAAAGTTCATTACCGGAAGAGGTTTACATCTTGTGTCTATTTTAGAGTGAGGGGAAAGTGTAGCTGTGACAATTAGAATCTACAATGCACAGTGTACTCGTTATTTATGTACCCATACATCTGTGTGAAACATTTCTAAAACATTTTTTTAAATATCAGCGTGTACCTTAAATCTGTGTTAAAATTAAGGTAAGTGAATGATACAATATAAACTCCAGAATCACACTTGCTGTTTGTCCTTTTTCAAGAGATCTCTATTTTTTAAGTTAGGAGTCCGATGAAAGTCAGTATTTAATATCGATTTTAGATAAACGCTTGATTGACACCTCTCAGGTTCTTCCTCTTCCTTCTTAATGACTGATTTTTGACTGAAAGTTAAAAACTGAACGCTGATTTACCTTTTTTGTCCTTTTTAATCAGCAAGCGATACAACTACAGTATTTTGATTTGTCTTCTACCTTGTTTGAGATTTATTGTACACAGTACACACACGTAGTATAATACATGAGACGGGAGACTAGTTTAAAAATAAAAAAATATTTAGTGTTTCAGTTTCCTACTATTTTAAACTTCATTTTTTATAAAGTGTGTGAAAGGTCTCGAGGTCGGCAGCACTATATTGACATGTGCTAAATGAATACGCTGTTGATATATCATACATGAAATCCCTTTTTTCCATTATTTTCCCACAGTAGCTCAGTATTAGTTTCTTGATATTTCCTCTCTTTCCGTATAAAATTCCTTTTTTATTAGTTTTAGGTACACACTGCATACACACTGTCTACATGATATTATACTCATTATAATATTATGTACTAGTCGTCTCCTTTTTTGCATTGTATTATACGTACTGGATACTGGATTCTGAAAATGTGAGTAAATACGTAGTTGTGTAGCTATTAGCTATGCATGTATGAAGCATGTAAAAAAGTAGAACCATATTTACCAATTATACATAACTATAAGCTATATTTTTATTTAATCCCCCAAAGTCAAAGTTTAAAAGTTTAGAAGTCGGAATCGTATACGAGATTAGATAAAGAAAGGAGCAACGAAGGAGCCAACGTCAATTCGTCAGTTGTCACAAATACGCCGTAAATATTTTGGATTTTGTGTGTACACTTGTGTACTTCATTCGAGGTGTGACAAATTTCTGTAATCCTGAATATTGGTAATCTTTATATTTTTTATCCTGAAAATCGTGAGTATATTGTGGGTGACCGCACGTAGTTAGATTCATTCAATCGACAAGTCTCGTTCGTGCTTTCATCAATTTACTCAGTTTCAGCGTAGTATTTGAGGAAGAAGTTTAGGTTGCAAATTTGTTTCCAGTTTTAAAAAACAAGAGTAGAAATTTCAAAATGGCTTTATCCCAAAAATTGTTGATTTTTTTGGCCATTTTTGCTGTTCTATTTGTGGTTCAAATGGAAGCAAAACCAGTGGCAGAATGGACAGACACGTTGAAGAGTCATGCCACCAGTGCTTATGAAAGTGCCAAGTAAGGAAATACTATTTTCTTTTTAATTTTTCAGTATATACCATTTTTACATAGATCTCTGAATATAACTTACAAAATTTCCAAAATAGTTTGGCTCAAAAAATATTGCATCGCTTATAAAAAATAATTATGGTTAATTTTCTCTAAAGGTCCGGATTCGGAGTTGGTCTCAGTTGGCTTCAAGCCGGTACGAAAACATCGCTGAGTGCAGCCAGGAGAGGAATTCAAAAGCTGGAGGAGAATCTGTAATCAACTAATCATGACAAGGCCCCTCGACAAAATGGCTACTTCTACAATACCAATATTTAATTAAATGTTAGTTTATTAGTTTTGTATATTGAAATTATCCACCTACAACTCCGACCAAAAACATGTACAATACATGTATAAAAACATAAAGCTGAGAAGTCTAGGTTCAAGTGAATCCTGCATTTATCAAATTTACAAAGGAGATTTTATTATTCAGTGTGTAGCCGCAGAAAGCATAAGATCAGTCATTAACTATAGTGAATACATTTTTTATAAATGCAAATAAACTCACTTCTTCCATTTACATAATTTGTTCTTTTTTTTACCAGTTTTTTGTATGATTGTTGTAAAAAAGTATCTACTGCAATGTAATTAACTTGTGTAAAAAATAAACACAGCTTTCATTAATCAAGACAATGCGTTTGTGAAATAGCACTCGAGGCAAGTGCATACAAAATCAAGAATCATTTTTTCTACTATTTCTACTCAACGTGTATCTTTGAAAATACATAAAATAATCCCTGGGTCAAAGTTTGAATTTCTAATTGTTTCTTACTTAGATGGAGATTAGTGTTATCAGATTAAGTATTTATGTTTTCTCTGGCCCGAAAAGAGACACACAACTAGGGATTTTTTGCAGCCAACAAGTAGGTGCATAGGGCATGGTATACATGCAGCGCATATTATGAGATGTGTGAGTTAAACGTGATTCGTGATTAATGAATCATGATGCAACATTAACCAGTAGTTTTCCTCCTCTTTTTTAACCTATGTATAAATAGTTTCAAATATTTTGAGTTTATTCAAATGATTCGCATCAAATCCATAATACTAAAATATTATTTCCGCATTTATTTATGCTCATACTCGACACATATTGGCATTTTATAACTTTTCCTGTTTCATTTTTCACAAAAGCCAGTGCCTATAAAAAGAAAAATTAGCTGCTACGTACGGAGGGTGTCTGGTATCAAACCGCAAAGAGTATGAAGCAACAGAGATAGAACAAAATTAACCATAATATGCTGTGAAAGGGTAACTCAAAGGAACATGCCATGCGCGGGTTCAGGCCATTCCCGTGAAGGGTCCGCAGAGGATAACAAATGGCGTGAGACAAGTCGGAGTTTTTCAGATTTCGCAATTTTTTTCTCTTAGGTTCAAATCACTAGAAAATTGTCAACTGCGCATACATACTGGCTGAGTTCGGGTCGGGTTTAGACTTTTCTAACACCTATTAAAGTTACCTTCTCTAATAATAGAGCCTCGTTTCCAGAACAGATCATAGATCTGAGTGCTCTCGAGTGTAGGGTTACTTCGGCTATAAACTCGACTGTTTTTAACCGGGTATGAGTGTGCCAAAACTCCGGTTTTAAGACTCGCCGTATACAACGTTTTACCATTCCTAGACCCGTGAAGAAATTGACCTGAAACCCTGTGTATGGGGACAACCTCCAATACAATACGTCCGATTTTATTCTAACTCAATGGCGTAATACCAGACACACTCCGTAACTAATGAATTGACATTTTAATTAATCAGTATAACATATAAAATACTTTCTCGTCGAACTTGAATTATGCCTCTTTAATTCTGGATGTTCCCCCCAAAAAAAACTTCTGACAAAACGTTTTACTTCCTATTGATGACATAGTACCAAAATTGCAGACACTGATTTCACATGTAACAACTACAACCATTCACAGCTTGTCTGCTTTTAATGTATAAGGACTTGCTAATTACGTACCTGTACCTGTAACCATTCAGCACCTATAGTCTTAAATTTAAGTACTTTGCCTCATTCAAACTATACCAAAAGTATTGTTTGTAACATTTATACCCTCAATTTTTCCGAAAATAAGCTTGCATTCTATGTAAAAAAAGGGGGGATTAAGCCTGGTTCGCTCCGCAAAGTCTTTGCTTCTCAATTTATATTTACTGGAAATCAGAATGTATTTTAATTTAACTGTAAGCACATTGAGATCAACTAATTAATAACGAGCTCACGATCAGTGAATAAAGAAACTATACAGTATTTATGGGCATAATTGCAATTACGCTTGTAAATATGCATCCACACGCTAGAAAAAAGAGTAATACATAATTTATAATTGAAGCAACTGCTGTCAAAGTAAGAATGTATGATATACATCAGATCTGCTATTTCCATGCTGTGTCAGAACTCTTTGGAATTGAGATGATACACACACAATGCACAGCCTATTCTGAGATTCTGACACCCATGCATACTTAACTATATACATATTATAAATACCATATATGTGCCAATAAAATACACAGGTGAAGAGTAATTGAGATGAGAATGCGGAATAGGAAGACGAAAAGAGATTTCAAATTGAAGAGCACATTGCACTTATATCACAAAATGACTATATAGGTGTATCATACGTCAGACTTAAAAGTATGATCAAAATATGCATAAGCACTGTCTGTACACTGTACACTGCATATATACAGCAGACATCATACATGTGCAAATTCAAGATGATGTGATATCCCTATGTGTTAGTGTAACACTCAACATTTATGCCGATCTACGATAACATACTCCACTTTGCACGTGTGTATAATTTATACGTGTACAATATACCCAGATACATCCCCACAATCATTTTCTAATACACATTACACATTACTACGATATTATGCATGCATACATTTTACTCGCGTCTACTATAATATTTTATTTATCAACGTACAAATCACAAGGCCAGGGTCGCATCGCTTACTCTTTGTTGCCTACTCCACAACGTTTTAGATGGGCCTCTTTCGCTCAGTATCTTAAGCAAATGCATATATTATGTGTATACACAGCATGCTATAAATAATACAACCATTGTACGTAATATATTATTAACACTTATGTATTATACATAGTCTATAGAGATTATACCTATGTATATAGACATGTCAGTTTTACGTGGATTCCATTTAAATTTCCAAGCAAAATCATCATCTTCTTCTCCATGTGTGTATTATTCAATACATTAACCAAAAAGATTACCATATTATACATCCTCCTACCTATCTAGTATAAAAGACATACATAATATATGAGGATTTTCAAGTTTTTGCTCTCTATAATATTCTCTGACATAAAAGCATTGTGTTACTTTTACTATAGGCCAGTTTGATAAAAATCAAGCACTCGTTATAGAATATCCGGCCGGCATTCTCTTTCTGCTTTATAGCTTTCTTATTAGCCCTTCCTTCTAAATATTAGGTTATATTATTACTTAATTATTATAATATTAATTTCAACCCTCTATATAAGTATATGGACAAATGTGTAGGAAAAGTACGGAAAACTGTCGACGCTTATTTGTTTCACACATTGTGTATTTACAGGCAAAGAAGATGGATGGTCCACGTGGTCATAAATAATAAGAACAAGAAGGTGAAGTAGACAGCTCAAACAAAAACAACTGAAATACATACTTACGTATGTTACATTTCTGTTGAGATTTAGTACGAACGGAAAGCTATATTTAATATTCATATTTCCATAATATAATACAAATAACATGATATTGTCCATGGTTTATTTTTCCGTCTGCCAAAGTTATACAATATAATATTTGGGCACTCATATTCTATAAGAATAATCCACTCGCCTCTTTTGACTACTATTACGCACGAAATCAGATAAGTGATGACGATACATAAATGCAAAATAAACCGTGGTCATAGTTGAATCTAAAATACATTAACCAGAAGTGATTGTTGAATAAATTGTGCTCAAAGAGACGATGCATTGTCTCTCCATGAAATGCATGCAGTGAATGACTTTTTTTGAAACATGTGCGTCACACAACTCACAACATACGTAAATACAGCTTAAACTTCTCCAAGTCATTGCAGTGGTTTTTATGCGTTAAATGACTTGCTTTGCTTTTATTGCCGTCTTTGCTTAAAATGGGTTGAATTTGAATTGTCTACTTCAGTTAAATGTTAAAGTAAAAGCTTAAATGGTACATTAATCGATCGACACATAAGCACTTGTGGATCATCAACACTTACTCTATGTAATCAATGCTCGATTTCTTTAAGACTAGGACCATTATGAGGTTGAAATAGGGGTCGACAAAATAATTCATAACATTATATTATAGCCTACAGAGCAAAGACTTGTTCTTACGTTCTACAATCGATAAAACATAATAATATGTAGTAGAATACAGTATGACGCTCATACTCTCTTGCAGCTCATGCATGTGCAAGTATGTATATGCATGTACCGTGTTAAGTCAGACAAAATACTAATACTGATAATGATAGCCAAGAAAAATATGAAAAGTTGAACGTCACTGAATATTAATTTAATATCCATATCTGTATACCTACGGACTATGGACGTACAATATTCTTCATTGTTGTTGTTGCATACGACATACGATCACATTTCAACTTGACTCGTCTACGCAGTCTAAAGCCATAAAGGAAGCCGTACAGGATAGAGGATAAAGACAACTAGCATAATAATATGTACCCATGAGGTGTATGTTGTATGTTGTACAATAAAGTACCAATAAAGGATGCACAAACCTTTACTTGTCTTTGTGAGAAAACCTGAAAGAACGAGATTTTGCTCGTGCTTCTCAACTTATTCCTCTTTTTCAAATTCAAATCTAAACTACATGCATACAGAGAAGAAGAGTACCATACAATTATTATTTTTATTATTGTTTATACTACTACATACTATCGACATAGTATAAGCTATTCCCCCAAGTACAAATGCTTCTTTGATTTGTATTCATTGTGTGCATAATATTGTGAATGAGCAAACTTTTTCATGATTTGCATCATTATCATTACCTATATGTATCACATTCGAATTGAGATTCAGAACAACCAGCCAGACCTTTATGCATACATACATGCATAGTCTACATATCTGTATCAAACTGAAAGTCAAGAGTCAAGACGCTAGTTGATTACATTAGTACATGATATAATAAAATATCATCATCTATTCATCATTCATAATTCATATTAGCGTTATATGTACATACATTGCATAGTAAAGCGAGTTTTCGTTCCTCTCTGTTTATATAAGCACCTAAATCTAATAAATACACGAAATAAACATACTGATACAAACATACATATTTAAGTAGGGGGCCGAGTGTTCAGTGTTCAGGTTGAGCGTGTGGCTATACAAACATATAGTGAAAAATCAAAAGCAATTGAGACAGCTCTGAGCAAATCGTAAGTATTACATTTCATTAGAGCTTTACTCGTACGCATACATAAGTACAAGGCATAGACTTTATGCATGCACAAGGAATAGAGTATAACAGAATAGACAATAGACAAGAGAACAGTGGAGAATTTTCTAGGTGTACGTTAAACACATTGTTCACTGTACATTACAAATAGCATACAAATACAAAGCGTTTACCCCTATACACACTGCGACGATATAATAATATTATTTCGAGATTTATTACGCGACACCGACAACAACAAACTATTTATCGAGAAAAAACCAAGTAAGTAGCCAACTTACTAAGGGGACCATGTGTGTATGGCGCTCACTATAGCTATCGTATAGAATACAGAATACAGTGTAGTGCTCCAGTGTATGCGTTTAGTGAGGCAATAGAGAACTTCTTCTGTTCTATTTCTATGTAAAGGCTTTTGTGTGTGTGTGTGCTTTGTAAGTGTGATATGTGCACGTCACTAATGTACCAATAATATTGCAAGTAGATATCTTCAAACAAGATAGTTGTATTGTATTGTACTTGCATCGTGCAGCAAACTTGATTTCTAATTATTGAGACGAGCACCGTTCAATATTAATAGTCGAGTGTAAGTTTGAATTATTATCCAATAAAAAAATTTGGGCTGTGCCTGTGATCAGTTTTTCTGCCTAGTTTTTGTGAGACTGCATAACCTGCATTTATATTGAGTTTGAACTCGGATTACGTAGACACAGTGCGCTAGACAAAAAACTGGAGATTTCAAGGGTGATTATTATATTCCAGTTGTGTTGTGGTTATGTAAAAGGGTATAATCAGTTGATCGACCAGTGCTGAGTGAAGGACACGGAAAATATTTATTGGGAAATCCTGATAGAAAGTTTCTATTTCTAACTTACTAAGAACTTGAGTGTAAAATTAAAGTCGGATATTCATTTGCTCTGCAGAAGCAAAAATAACAGTAAAATTTGTCCTGTTTACTGGGAACTCGTGCTGTATTATTTTTGAATCGCTGAATTCAAAGGACGTGTCCAGTTTTTATAGTAAAGTGGATCTTTAACGTGAAGCATCGCTGGAGACAAGTTTCATTGGTGTTAATACATTTTCGGTTTGTTCAAGAGATCATCACATTTTTCAAAATGCAGAAATATTTGAGCCTGCTAGTGCTTCTATTCAGTCTCCTGAGTTTTGCCAAAAGTTTGGAATTGGAAATTGGCATAAGTGACGACGAGAATGACAAAAAGGATAAAAGTGGACTTAAGGATGAAATCCGGGAGGAGTGGGGAGAAGTTACTGAGCTAGTTATGGACAATTACAAGTAATTATGATTTTTTTTACAATATTATTACCGATAATAAACTAAATGCTAATATTATCAAGCATTTTAAAAGAAGCCTTTCAAGCTAGCAAATAAATGTCAATGATCGAATCATCTAAATGAAGGATTCAGTGCTACAAAAACCACGCCAAAATATAGCACGTGCTTATGCTATGGAAACGTCGCGTGCGGTATTTATGTGCGGTTTTTGCAACAGTAAACTTAGTCTGGGATATTGCATTAGTGATTAATGATTTAGCATATAAATGATGCAGATTTTAATCGTTTTTTACCTTTTTGACATTTGCATTTACGATTTGCAGTAAGACGATAACATTTTTCAAGGAAGAATTCGATCACATGGGGATGAGCCGAGAACAAATATATGGTGTAGCGTTCATCTTCACCATCTCATCAGTGCTTTTGCTGACCTCGTTCGTATTTTTATGTTGTGGCTCAAAGGGCTGTTGCCAGGGTCGTCGACTTAGAGACGAAGAGAAATACATTGTATATAGACGTAAGTTTCTGATGACTATTTTTACCATTTATTCCCACTAAAATACATACGAGTATTACATAGTATGAACATGAACATGAAAATCCTCACTTTATTGCATAATTATTCACTGTATAATTGCCTCTGACATTCATTTTCTATGCACTGCATTTTTATGCCCATTATTGATTATGTGTTCAATGTTCAATGTTCATAGTTTTCAGGTTCAAATTACTCCTTATTTTACACTTTTATTACATTACACATTGCTTAATTTATTTTCTACTTTATGCATGCATGCAATTATGTGTATTGTGTATGTACAATGTACAACTTTCCTTTCTACAATTTAAGCTTCAAAAAGCATTGCTTTGAACTCAAACTGTAGTAATAATGAGCGATTGTCTTTGTCTTCTTTTTCTGTGCATTTAGGAATGGTGGAGATTGACCACATTATTGCTCTCGAGCCTTCAAAGTCAGACCAAGGAAAATTACCAATTTAATGACCACGCATTGTCAACATCAGTAGCGACAACGTGAATATACATCCTCTTCTTCTTCTTCATACTCATCCTCGGCATCAACACGTTATGACATTATGCCCATTATTTGATATCTACAATCTACTATCTACAGTCCACAATACTGTGTATGAAGAGAGAGAGAGAGAGAGAGACAAAGAAACTGTGAGAAGGAGCAAGCGAACAAGCGGCACATGCTTCCAGAGTGATATTTGTGATTATGTGTGTGTACTTTGTACAGAGTAACAAGAACCAGTGATAGAGAGAGAATGATGAATTTTTGGAAAATTATTTCCGCAATGTAAATCAAAACTATATCTTTTCCTCATCCTACATTTGACACCATATATAGAATATAAATATGTATAGATTACATATTGAGCTGTGCTTAAAATCGTGTGTAACTTTATGATACTATAGTGTATGTCTATGAAGTTGTTTATGCAGGCAGTGTTTCCAAGCATTTACCTAACTATAGTAATACCAAGATTATTGCTGAGCATTGTATAATTAGTACAGAACTGAAGTTCGAGATAAGTATATCATATTTTGTATGCTATGCATAATGAATAGAAAAAAAACCAGAAAGGTAATTAGGAACTGAAAAATATTATACATAGAGCGGGTTTCTTGTTTCTGATATCGGTATTTACAAAAACCTTGTATTGACATTGTTATAATATATCCTGTCAAATATTATAGTAAAATACGTAACTATTAAACAGCTGAGCCCTTTATGTAGGTATTGTGTGTATAAAACACATACGATACAACAAGATAGGATAAAATGGTTACTATGTACCAAAATGCGCATATGTATGTGTACTGTGTGCAGTGACAAAGTATCAGTGAGCTTGAGCAAATAAAAAGGAATCATGAGTCATCAATCAATATTTTTTGATAAATAGCTAATACTTTATAAGCGATATATAATATTTAATATGGCACTCATGTGTCGTGATGCTGCGTGATTCTGTTATTGTCAAAATAAGACTTGATGAGATAAATGGTTAAGGAGAAAAACATTTTTTATCTGCTAGTAATACTCTACTCTTTCTGCGTCGTTGGTCGGAGAGAAGACATTAAATTAAAGACAAGTCAATTCGGGTCAACCATTTTATTTTATACATAACAATACACGTGCATATTATGCAGCATGCGCCTAATGATAATATTACGATGCGACTTAATGATAAGCGTTGAACTTGATTTTTCTACTTTGTTAATATAAGAAAGTATTGTTGTTATTACTTATAAGATCCTTTTTAGGGGTTACTTAAAGGCGGATAATGAAAAGTTGACTGTTTTTAATTAAAGAATTGTGGATATTATACTTATTATTATTACGTGTGTAAGTATGGAATTGTAATATTTAACAAAGTTGAATGAATGAAGAACCAGTGAAATATTGTACAAATAGCCGGGTAACTTTTATATGATTTTTACCCGACCTTCTTGGTCACAATAAATCGTTTTTCGTGGTGTGGACTGGGGACACTTTAGCTTAATAAAAAGCAACTTCTTATAATTGGAGCGATCTTGTATGCCCATTGTTGACTTCGGTTTTTTAGATATATTTTTAAAATCCTTACCCCTCTCTTATTGTAAAATCATAATAAATAGATACGATAGGGATCAAAAGCCCATATGACAGCTACATATTCAAAGAATTCAGGTGAGGTTTATAAAATGTCAAAATAGGACGGTATTTAGGAAAACGTTTTATAGTATTTTGTAGACAAATATTTTAGGCTTTAGATGTATAGTACACACTATAAAAGTTAATGTATATTTTGCTCAAATAAATAGTATAGCAAATTATATGAAACGAATGTAAAATCAAATGGGAAGAGCTTCTTTAGAGGACACTTTAAATAACTAGCGACCGTCATTGGTTAGAAATACTGTATTTTGCTATTGCACTGACTACTGTAACTGTAAACAGATTTCATAAAAAAGTGTGACATATTATTAGTTATATTATATTAAATTTTCGGTCAATACTGGTATGGAATAATGGTCAATGCAATGGAATAATGGTCAGGCAAAGTATAATTTTAAATCCAAGAACTGTAAAAAATGTTATGTTGATAATCTTAGGAAAAAGAAAGTAGAATGTAGTTAAATCTTTTTAAAATATTGTACTAGAGATATAAATCGTGTAGCATGTACTACATATTTTTACTTTTGTAAATAACGTTGAAAAAGAATAAAAATGATATGAACATGTGAAACAAAACATTGAAATAAAATTGTTTTCAAGACTATTGGTATTATTTATGACTTTTTAAATGCTTCATGTGAGCATTTACATACGCATTTTACAAATGCGTATGTATCCGGCATCCGGCATATGTGATGCGTCATTCAGAATCGGAAAATTTTCACGAGGTGGAGAAAATATGTAGGTACATATCGATTTCCAGTTGGTGCACAACATTCACACAATACAGCGTCCTTTGACGCAAATAATAATCGGCACAAGTCATTTTGGTAAATCAAACTATTAAATATTGAGCTAAAGCTTTATTATTCAAATATTAATTAATGTGAGCAAAATAAAAGTTATGGAAAGGTTACTTCATTTTCCTCAGCAAAAACAATATTGATTTAGTCTCAAAATCAAAAACAAATGCAAAAAATGGACGATTTGCCTGGAATACCGCTGGCTTTGGCGGTCTCAGAATTTTGGTTCCGATGTTGACTGTAAAAATATGGAAATCATATGTATAGGACATCAATGTTTCGAATATAGTATGCATGCTTACAAATTTTATTTTAATGAAATTCAATGAAACTTACTATGTCCAGCTCCAAAAGCTTCAGTGCCTTCCTCGTTTATTTCGATGAAGGACTTTTGAATTACGGAGGAAACCCGGAGGGAGGCGCTTTTTTCGGCTAAGTTCGTTAAGTCTGGGGCATTTTCACCTTTTCCAAGAACAGTCTTAATTCCAAGCTAAAAATAAAGTTTTCACATTTTGATATATCGTAACAAACGTTCCACAAAATTGCAAGATTTTATGAAAAAAATACACATTTTCCTACCTTTTGTAAAATTTCCTCGTCAACAAAGTCAATCGTAGACTCCATCTTAAATTTTGGAATGCTGAGATTCACCGGGACAAAGGAAGGAAGCTCAATGGGAATGCGAGACAAATCAAAGCCCCGGAGTCTTTGCTCAAACTCGGAAAAATCGGATGCATTATTTGGCAATACAATGCACAAGACAATCTGTTCACCTTTGTAAGGTATCGAAACTGCAGTGGCCTCCAACTCCTTAACCTTTCCATAGCTTAAAGCGCTTTCAGTTTCCATAAAATCCATCATCACATGGTCCTCGGTTGTTGAATTGTAGTAAAAGGGTTTTTGTTTCGTCAGCTCTGGATCAAATCTTAATTTCCAATCCCCTTTGAAATAAATGGCATTCACCAGGATTGCCTTTGTGTCCTCTGATAAACTTTCTATAACGATTAAATTTTAAAGTAAATATCATAGTTTAGATCAAAATTGTTCTTACTGATATTGCTTTAAGTACTTTCGATCAGAATAATTTTCAACTAATTTTCTTACCCGCTTTAATCAAGTTATTGATTTTTGAATTTGTGTGAAGAGACACCCACTGATTAATTTTCGAAGCGGCGGCCTTGTTTTCGGCAAACTTAACTGTTTGACCTTCACTCTCAAAATAATTTCGAAGAATATCCAAATAAGATTGCTTTACAGTGAATTTTTCGTCCGTAAAAATTGTGTTGGCTGCCTTTAGAGTTACCCCATTGTTGACTGTTTCATATTGCTAATGATGCATAAATTCAAAATGGATTTTAATTACATAGAACCTTAATTCTAACTCCGTTTTGTACATTTTGTGTATAGACATCATTTATGATTAAAATTGTTTTTTTACGCGTAGCATAGCTTTGGTTATTAATTATTCTTTGAAAGTACCTTCAAACTTTGAAGCAAATCATGATAGCCTTTGTACACAGTTTTTTCATCCAAGCCCTGCAGTCTCAAGGCACTCAAAATTTCTTTTTCAGTTGCTCCCCTTGCCCCCGCCTTCAACATGGTAAGGAGTGAACTCAAACTGTAGGGTGAGAAAACGACATTTCCACTGTCTGCTTTTCTACTAGAGAGTGCCTTCAAAAAATTAGAAAAATTAATAATAAAAACACAAACGTTTTGCATTTTGCCAGCTTTTTGTCATCAGTGTAAAAATTAAAAAGTAATTGACTGTAATACGGAAATATTGTCAACTTACATTGTACAGATCCGAGGTGAAGTAGGAAGTTGATTGAGAAATGAGATTCATTGTGTTGGAATCCACATTTTCTTCTTTTGCCTGTCCACTTTGAAAATTAATCGCCGTAAAAATTATTATTATGAAGAAAAGTTTTCCAAATTGAATTACTAATTTATCCATGTTTATTTTTCTATATCGTATCTACGTTTCCTTCAAAGCCCTCAGCAAGTGTGGACTAAAACAACTGATTTTTTATTGGCTATGACTATGAGACCATATTATTGACCATTGACAGTGTATAATATGCTACGAGTCAGAGAATTTGCACTGTACTCAGTACTTTTTACTAGGAGCTGTTCAGTCACAGTTTTTTGTACATACATACATATGTCTACATGCTCATAATAAATGATAGAAAAGGTAAAACTTTTGTCATCTTATCATATATGTATTGTTTTAGTTAATTCAGTCCGGAATGTTCATACATGCATAACACATGCATATACCCACATACTAATGTTAAAAATGTATATAAAACCCCCATTTTCAAGATCAAAGGGACATTGACAACAACTACATGACGAACAAAACAACATGTTTAAAACGTTTACGTAAGTGCCTAAAACTAGTTGTGAAACTAGTTTTTTCATCGATCTATGTATGTCAAAGTTTCGACAATCTTAATAATAATTGCAAAATAATTTCTCGTTTCATTTGGTTGATTTATCATTGAAAGCTTTTCTCAGTTCTTTGTGAATATTTATTTTTACATTATTTTTTAAAGTAACAAAACTTCTTAAATTATGATGACTATGACATATCAAATACACAAACATTAGTTATCATTATCAAACGCCTTACAATTATATACATAGTACATACGTTGTGTCAGTAATTTTTAAGTTTTTAAACTTCATTTTCACTCGCACTCTGGTTCTCATCCACGTCAGAGGAAACGATTCCTCTGGCTTTGAGAATAGACTTGATGTTTTTCTTGCCCTTCTTTGTTGGAGTTTCTGCCTTATTAGTATTGTTACTGGAATTATTAGTCCGCTTGGTGTTATTGATACTTCCAACGTTTTCAATCTCTTCACTCTCTCCACCACTACTGTGGCCACTATCTGCATTGTCGTTGTCGTTGTCATTTTCTGCTCCGCTCCAGTTCAAGTAAGGACCCTTGTCAGGGTCGTTAATGACTCTAGGTTGATATTGGTACTGACCAGCTCCGTCATTTTTTCCCGGCTCATGTTCCTGCAGAAGCATCATCTCATTCATTTGACGGGCCATGTGAAGAAGATTCATTTCACTGCTGACGAGACCCTTGAGTTGCCAAAAACCAAACCAAATTTCCAGGAGTAAAATGCAAGCCAGGATTATGTCCATGGCGACGTTCATTGGGAGAATATGAAGAGAAAAGGAGTGGGTCGCAAAAACAAAGCACATCATCGGGGTTTGAAGGATTACCGTCGCCATCCAGTAAAGAGCTAGTAATTGCATCTATGCGCAAAAAGAAAATTTGATTGTGCATAAATTGAAAGGGAAAATTGAAAATTGTGAAAGCAACAACATGGATATTTTTTTAAAATAAAAGTACGAAATTTTGCTATAATATTCTTACATCATCCTTCGTATTTGAAATGAATCCTCCATACAGTCTAAATATGTCAATGAACATGCAAGCGTATGCCAGACTTGTATGAACATAGCTGTGAATCGGTTTCAGTGAGGTGGTCTAAAAACAAAACAAGAAGGATAACGTCAAAGGATTATTAACGATAAGCATGGTTTTTTTGGAAAAAATGCTGGTAAAAATTCAAGTACAGTTCAAAACTTACAGCGTATTCCTGTAGACATAAAAAGGCGACGAACCAAATTGGAACAAAATAAGAATGAGCAAGGAGGCACATTTTTAACGGAATCGACGTACGAAGTTTAACGCCGGCTGTTTCAAAAGAAAACATACGATTATTATTTTTTATCATTAAATCCAACTTTAAACCGGTTAATTTTTACTAAATTTTATCTTTTTAAATTGTGAACGCGTATACTTTGATTTACTTGGATCTCTCGACCGATTATTTCGAAGTCCATAATTTCTTATGAAACCAGGGAAGATTTTTTCCGTGCTCATAAAAAAGGCTCTTCTCACCCACATCATTTTATCCTTTCCTCCGCCATCCATAATTCCACCGATCCCATCATTGTCTCCCTTATCATTTAATTCTAAAGTGTTCGGGGCAACTGGAGGAAATTCTTTGCGAGGAGATTCTACAATCGTCTTTGCTGATGACTTTCTTTCCTTACTCTTTTCCTTCCCCCGTCTGATAAAAGCAGAGACTGCAACTACATGGAAAAAATTAAGCATCAAGCATTTTTTGGCATAAAAGCATAATGATTGTAGACAGGGATTTTTTTTTTAAAAGTCAATACTTTTCTGAAGTTAAATTTTAATTTCAATGGTATTTTTGTTCTAATTATTACCAGCCTTCTTCTTTCCTTTGAAGCTACCAGTTCTCTTGAAAATCCCCCTTTCCGTAAACTTGGACGACTTGGAAAATCTTTTGTCCTTGCCTCCATTAGAATTCCTCCGCTTGCCATAATTATTTTCTTCGTCCTTCTCCATCATTTCGATTTCTTCATTTTCCTTGTCATAACCTTCATTGTCGTGGCCCTCTTCTTTCCTCGATCTCTTCTTTTTGCCCTCGGTAAACTTCCACAGTTCTTTTTTCTTCCCCCGAGAAGCAACCGGCTTGCCATTGTCATCCGAGTCCGAATAGGCCTGTTCAATATGTTCTGCGTTACTATCACTACCATTCTTGGTATCTTTTTTCACCATTTTAGATGTTATCAACTGTTTACAAATACAACATACAAAGTTTACGACCGCTCAACACTTTTTCACCGTTTATTTTTTAAACTGAAATTTCCTGCTCTTTAACCTAACGATGATATGAGCATAACTTCAACTCGTTTAAATGGAGCTAGCTATTAACTGTCAAATACTTAAAAAAAATTTCCGCAAGAAAATGTGCAACAACACAAATGTAACAAACTTCAACCAAGAAAGAAAAAGCAGTAAACAAAAAAAGAGGCGATTGAAAATTTCCCTGCTTGAGTTTGGCCCATTTGTTTGCAGGTGCAGCGACTCCGTTGCCATGGCAACATTCATGGTTTCTTTTTATATTGCTCCATCGATGCTTTCCTCCCTCTTGCCCTTGTCTGTTGTCTGCTTGGAAGCAGAAAAGGTGCGAGGGGTGAATTTACTAGGCGTTTCGTCTCATTGCCAGAGAAGGGAAGCTCAATACGGACAATGAATTACGATGATCACATTGAAGGTTTTATGTTTATGTTCATTTTACTCCAAGATAATTTTGTATGATTTTTTTAAATAAGGAAAAATGAAAAACGTGTATACATAGGCATATGTAAAATTTTCTTTCGCACACACACATTCAGACTATTTTATTTTTCACACTAAAAGACACGCATAAACACATTTAGCTGACAGTCAAAGTTGAAACGAATATATTATATCATAACATTGTAACAACAAATAATATGAAGAGAGAGAAAGGTTGTCGACACTACTGAAACTATATACTAAAACTTGTGTTGAAGCTACTATGGTAGAAACTAGAAACGGTACATAAATTGAACATGACGGTATTTAATGTATTATAAAACAAAATTTAATTATTTTCGTTCATAAGGAGTAATACAGTTGGTTGAGTATGTGCCGTCGGGACCTTCACAGAGAAAGGTGTCCACGAATTCCCCATCTTCCTGTGGTGTCATGCAGAACTCCTCATACTGGTTGCACTTGACACTGTCGGGATTTTCTACGTTGGAAGATTAAAAGAGTTGAGGATTATTAAAATGATTACATGATTACTTAAGTACTTGAGTATTTCTCTTTGATTTAAAAAAATTATTACTCGAATTTGATAGATTTTTTAAAACGAAATTTTTAAAAAGATTGTGTACCTTTACAAGCTTCCAAAAGGCTATCACAGCTCTCGACGACCACAGCATCGTTTTCCTCTACGTCTGAAGTAACTTCTTCAGTTTCGCTGGCTGATTTCTTTGACCTCCTCCCGTCGATGCGGGATCTAGAGGTGAATCTTCGGGCAGTGTTGTGAGATGGGGCAGATTTCTCGACACGACCTTGGGATGGAGATCTTTTCACGGGTACCGGGGCTGTCACTGATCTCTTGACGACTTTCTTCAAAGCAGATTTAATGGGCGATCTCTTGTTGATTTTCTTGACCTGTTTTACCGCTTGTCGCTTGACACTTTTCTTGGCCGATTTAACCGGGGACGATGATCTCTTGACACTCTTGACAGCGCTCTTCTTCTTGCGTCCTTGCTCTTGAAATTCCTCCGAGTCGTCAAATCCCTCGTTGTCTTCATAGATGTATTCTTCTTCTTCCAAAAATTCGTCACTGTTGGGGATCTCTTGAACTTCCTCTTCATAGTATTGATATTCCTCCTGAGAATCATACTCTCCATCTTCGAGCTCGTATTCGTCATATTGAGGACTCTTCTTTTGTCTAGGACGAAGAATCTCTACGATCGCTTCACCATCATCTGAGCCACTGGCAGAGGAGGCAGGCTCAACCGCATCCGGGGCATCTTCTTGGGTCACCATGGGACGTTCGTCATGTTCGTTGGTCGGCTTGAGATGTGCGGGGTCAACAACGTCATCGTGGTCACCGGTAACTCGACGAGGCAGAGCCCGGGTGGAAGCTGCAAGGCAGGCGAACAGAAAAATGAGCCTCAGCTGCATGATGAAGGGATAAAGTTTTTACAATTTCAAAACTAAAAATTCTTTTGAAATATTCGTGATGCTCGGAAAGTGGAGGAGGAGAAGACTGTGAAATGAAATGGCTATTTGATCCCTTTTTATACATCCACAAGAAGTCATATGTATTTTTAAGATTGAACTAGGTATACTATATATATTTCTTTTTTTCAAACGACATGATTTACGGTGAAAAACAATGGGAATGAATGAGTTTGGCTGTCTCATGTTTCATTCTTTCAGTTTTTCAACGTTTTGATTTTAATTGTTCCAAAAAAATATCCATCAGCATTTAATTATGAAGCGGACAGCATTTTGCTTAGGATTGAATCTAAATGTAGAAGCCATTTAAATGTCAATCAGACAATTTCAAGATTATTGAGTTGCATTGTTATTTCTATATTTCTAGAAAATCAATTTTAGTGGGTCTAATGTTTTGTGGGCTTTTGACGGAAAGGAACGTGCCTGCGAATAAATTTACTTTAGTATTATTTTATGCAGTAAAGACACACATTGTTTTAATACGTGATTGGTTTTACAGTTGTTTATACTATACACGTTTGAATACACGTTTAATTTCAAGTTTGAAGCTGTTCTTTTCTCCTATTATAGCAGTGTCAGCATCGAGTATTTAAAACATAATATATTATAATTACATAAGATCATCAAGTTGCATGAATTTTTTCACAGCAGTAAGAATAAAAAGACAATTGACCTATCATGTACAGTTACAGTATAATTTGAGACGATGATGACGTTCAATTGAAAATTATATACCGCTGTCTACATTTTTCTTGTGATTTGGACCATTTGACTGTTGACATTGAACTTTATTTTGCCCTATAAAATATTCTTCAAAGTGCACCCTTATATGCTCGGCTATGAATAGCAAACATGTAGAAAATATTATTGATGTAAAATATATTACATAAGCATACCTATATAGGTAGCATATTATGCTATACATGCATTTAAAATACAAATTACTTACTATTAACAATGAAGAATGAGTATACAGAACAAATCGATGAGTGTAGTGACTATTGACTGTGATATCTAAGTATATGTATGTATTATGTATTAGACATCTAGGTATATCTATTAGCGTGCGAAATTTGCACGAGTGACGAGTACAGATGCAGAGTGATGAGACGGCACAGAGATTCACGAATAATGTAAACAAATCGTAATCCATATGCAGTCATTTGTGTGCACATAATATGACATAGTGAGCATTCATCCTGTCGTCTCTGCAATTTATGTACACTTACACATTTTATACGATAAAGTACAAAATATAATAGGTAACTCTTATGTTTGTAAGGGAATTCAATATACTATTTACTATTTACATCTACATATTATACGTATAGTGAACGTGATAGTAATACTCAAAGTACGTCTAAACGTTGGAAGTCTTTGTAAAATTCAAAAGTTTAAACTGTCATAAATAAATTAGCTACAGGAGTAGGAGTAATGACTTCAGAAGTATTCTTAAAAGGTCTTCCCCTATTTTTAAGTTTGTTACTAAGGGGAGGAAAGGTAACTGAAGGCAACTTAACAGAAGGAGAAAAATTATTATAGGTATAGATAGTAGTGCTTTAATAAGGATAGCCATATATGGTTCAAAATAAGTATTAACTCTGAAAAACATAAACTAAAATAAACAGAAAAAGACAGAGAAAACTTAATAAGTACTAAAATATTGTACATTTTTATTAATAAAAGGTTTTCAAAAAAAAGAACTATGTTTTTTAGGAAAATATAAGCAAACAGTTTTATTTTTATAAAAGTAAACAAGTTATACCTTAATTATAGTAAAAGAAGAAGCTAAAAAATATAGTAATATTAAATTAATAATAGGAGTTTATTTAAGTAAACAGTATATAAACTATGTTTAACTAAAAAAGAAAGAGAAAATATTTATATAAAAAAAAGGAATAAAGAGGGAAATAAAGAAATAATGGACTGAGACCTCATATTAAAAACTAATAAAAAGTGTACTTCCATTAGTCTATATAGGGTATTTATAGTTAATCCTTTTATTAGATACCCTAAAGTCTTTATAATCATTAAGTAATTACATAAAAGGGTATATTATAGAGGCTTAGTTCCAAAGTGTATAAAAATTTATTAATAAATCATGTGATTATTAAATAATTTCAAGTTAAGGT
>JAQIVE010002016.1:0-21646 GCA_034698285.1 Sminthurinus bimaculatus | reverse complement strand
TGAATGGACATTGATAGTAATAATAAAATAAAAATAATACTACATACATACATACTTGATTGTTAAAAATATACGTAAATGAAAAAAGGATGAGGAGAGGAACCTGTAAAAATTGAAAAATTCTACATACATAACACCTACAGCTACAATACAAAATACCTAAGTAATAATTATTACTATGATAATTTATAAAGAATAATCGTATGTTAATCTACATGGTAATGCTACACATACATACATACTACTACATTATATAAAAATACACATTACCTACAGCAAAGAATTATTATACATACAAAAAAAAGTATCGTGTGACTGTGTCAAATGAAAAAAATACTTAATAAGGAAACAAACAAAGTGAAAAATCCGACAATTTTTTTCGTGACGTGACACCACATCAGTTAAAATAGAAATACCTACAATAATTAGTTAGAAACTAGACGATTACAAATTTCTGACAAAAGTTTGGCAAATAAAAAGATTCAATCATATTTATTATATATATACACACGCACGTAGATTTCTAATCTGTATCTGTAAAGGGGGAATAATTTAATACAAGTCAAACGTCAAACGGACAACAAAGCAAAAAGTTTCCTTTTAAACGTTTTTCCTTTTTTAATGTGTTATTTACAGTAAATAATTTACTACAATAACCTATTCTTTGCTTATTGCTGATGTTATTACTATATAATTCTTGTTACGGTTATTGTTACTTTATAGTTAATATTATTATGTCATTAGTTTGTACGCAGAATAGATTTAAGTTAAGCATTTTATTACGTGATTAGTTACATATTGACGATGGTGGACTGGAAAAATTCTCCATTCAAATTGTGAAGTAGTGGAGAACCTTTTCCGCCTCTCTTCAGCAGTACTTTTTGCCTGTGTGTGCTCTTTTGGGCACCAACTAAATAAATATATACATATATTAATTGCTATTTAAATAATATTTATGCTATTTTACTTGTTATGCTAACACATTACACATTATTTTCCGTAATATGTTTATCATTTTACACAAAAAAAGTTTTATCCTACTCACACTGCGAGTCTTTTTATTCAACCATTGTATGTATCTTATCAAGATTTAAAATTTAAACAAAAGATTTTTTACATTAATATTGTACATCACCGTTTACCGTTTAAACATATATTTTAATAGACAAGGTATGTAGACGCAGTTTTAGTAAAAATTCCTCAACTTTGTAGTACTTAAAAACTTATACAGGGCTGAAAATAATAGAGACGGACATATTTAATAAAATGTAACTGTAGAATTTAGACTATCTAGAACAAAATACAATATTTACATAGTAATTTAAACGATTGTATACGAATACATACGAATGATATGGACTTTTAATTAGTGAGCAACAAAAATCTATATTAAATATCAAATTCAAAATCCTGAAAAATAATATTCCATTTTGATTGTAGTAAGCTTATACATAAACAATAAACAATATACATTGTAAAATATTCTTGTGTATGTAGAGACAAACAAGCAAAAAACACATGACAGACAGAAACAAAAGTATATTATGAAGAAAAAAAACATAAATACCATGATGTATACTAAAATGCTATAATTATTATGAAAAAAAATGAAATAAACTGATTGTTCTCTCTCTCGTTATGATATATATTTCTCTGTATTACTGCCGTACATTTCTACATACATAGATACATACATATTATACGTATATTATATAAAAGTATACACAAACCATGATTACATTTTTACTTGGTGAACACGACATCGAGTATTATTATTATTAAATATTATACGAATATAATACAATTTATCCCCCTTTGTAATAGACATGAGAAAAAAATATGAGGAGTGAATGTGTTTATTTTATATAGACTTTATTTGTTGGTCCGTTTTGTTTCTCTATAATAATATATTATATCTTTTTTGTTTTGTTTGCTGCTGTTGAGCTCGGAGACTATACAAAAGTAGCGATATACATATATACATATATATATATACATAATAAATATGTATGTGTATATAAATGTAAGATAATATATTATGTTATATATTATACCTATATATGAAAAAAACTAGTATGTATAGGCTTAAGAATGATCATTATTATTATTATTATTATTATCAAAGAAACGGAATCATTCATTGCCGAATAAATTGGTGTTTATCTTACGAAAAACATTGGAGTTTTTCCTTTCGTCATTGTCTCAAATTTTCATTTTGCATCCTTTTCATTTGTACCCATAAAAAACGTGCGTTTTTCTTTGACCTTTCATCATTTCATCATCCATTTACTTACCCTCATTCTTCATTAGGGGTTTGAAGGGGCATAAAAAGCATCCTATAAAATAAAAAAGTGCATAATAATACATACGTACGTACAAGAAAATAGCCAAAATAAAGCTACAAATTAAATGGGTCAAGTTGTGCTTGTACGTTGTAAGTTGTAATTGTAAGCCGTTGAAAATGATTGTTGCAAAAAAAGAAGAAGATTGGGGGAAAGGGAGAGAGAGAGAGAGAGAGAGAGAGAACATTATAATTATGTATTTTGTTCCTCTCTTGTCCGTTTTCGCCATACATATTCAATCTCAAGATCCAGATATCCTAGGAGAGAGGTTAAACAATTGTAAGAGGGGGATTTTAATGGGAAATGGTTAAAGTATTACACTGGATAGTTGCAAAGAGAGAGAGAGAGAGAGAGAGAGAGAAGACAGAAAGGAGATGGTTCCTTTTCGCTTTTCTTCCCTCTGAGGGAGTGTGCCATCGCCATCTAAATGATAATGACTGGTGTGTATGTAGCAAAATGGTTCTCCTAACCATCCGTCTAATGGTCCAAGTCAATGGACTTGAAGTTGAAAACTTGCACTGCATCTCACATTGATGTGTGCTGGTGCTCATTGCACAAGGAACATAACATGGCAGAACATATATAGATGCAATACATGCATATACATTATACATATACATATAGTAATATAAAGTTCATGAGAGGAGAAGAATATGGAGAAAAGGGAAAGAGAGAACTTGTAATTTCCTGTAAAATGCCTCCCATCTTCTACTTCTTAGCCCAAACCAGTAGTTAAACAAGGCAAAATAGGAATGGAGAAAGATTTTGAATTCGCCAAGAGTCTTCTTATCTCCTCTTCTTCGTCTACTTTGTCTTCTTTTTCTCCTTCTGGCAATCAGACCATGCGTCTGATCTTCAAATTGAAAAAAGGGACCTTGTTCAACGTTCTTCCAGTCTGCACCATCCAAAAACCTAAATCCAAATCCAACTCCAGCTAAATGACTAGCACAATGAAGACGATTAAACCTTTGCAGCTCATGTATCTACATACATTTAGATGATGTAGGAAAATGAAGATCAAGTTTAAGATTCAACTCTCTCTTTCTCGCTTCGTCTTTTTCTCTATATTATTTTGATTCTCTGCAGCTATATAGCTTATTAAAGGAAAAAGTCACGCACATACCGTCATTTCGCATATGTACATATGTATGATCTTGACTGAGCAAATCCTATGCATAGAATGTCACCGGAGTCATTAAATGGCACTATTAAAGATCATTTTCTCCAGAATACTGCGACATTACTGCAGAGGAACATTGAAACGAAAGACCAGAACAGGAGATGAGACGAACAACTACTTTTTCAGTTACTTTTATTGGTATAAGATCCTCGTCATCCTAATACTTACTTACTTTGTACTAATATTATCTTTAGGGTGACCCAAAGGCACAAATGATTTTATTTCTTCATCTGTTTAAAACTTACAGTATGTATGTGTATAAAAGGTCGAGGAAGGTTCCTGCACTTTTTTCATGAGCATCAATTTTTATGATTTTTTCAGTAGCAATTTCTTAACGAGCGGTTATGCAAGAAATGCAACTTTTCCATTCGAAAAAACTCAACTTTTGTCCATGTTTTTGTCGTGAACGTGGACTTGTGAAAGCTAAATAATTGTTAGTTTTCTTTGTTTTTTCACGAATGTGGTTTTTGGGCAATTGACAAACCTTTCTGGGTTTTGTAAATTTAAAAAGTGAATTCATTCAGAAAACAGCGTGAGTTTATGAAAGAACATGGAAAATAATCATTTGGCCATTGTCTTTCTTCATTCTTTCTCATCTTTATTTCTCTGGACTATATACTATATTCACTTAATTATGAATTAGTCTGCTCGCTGTCTCCTCTCCCCACCCCTTGATTTGTTTTCCTCTCATCACCATCCCTGTTTTTACATATCGGGAAAAGAATAAAACGAAAGAGAAAGGGGAAAGTAAAAGAAGGGAAACGGAGAATGCTCATAAAAGTGTAGTCGACCGTTTTAATTGCTCACCGCTTATGTATGCTCAGTCCTAATTCCTAATGCTCATACTGATAGTAATTACATGCATTCCACATGCATAATATCATCACTGCTTTATGTGCATACATATGTATCTACCCTTTTTATTTTTTGTATGCAGACAATAAGAAACTTGCATGAGCAATCATCATCCTCCTCCGTCGTCTCCTTTCTTCATAGTTTTTGATTTTGGTTTTGTTTTCTCTCCAATGTTTTTAGCTTCTTTATAGAACATAGAAAAATGAAGAATCAGCATCGTTGAAGAATGATCTCAGAGAATGAAGGGGAGAAATTTCATTCATCCCCTTACTTTTTTACTCTTCTACTTAATATTTCATACTAATTTCTCTGTGTGAGATAGAAGTTTATACATACATGCATACAAGGGAAGAAATCATGAGAATGGGAACCACAATGAAAATCATTGACAATGAGCCAACGGGAAAAGTAAAAGTATAGAAGTAGGAGCAAATTCAAAGCCAAAAAATACCAAATGAATTTCTGAATGAAAGAAAAGGAAAAGAAAAGAATGAAAGCAAATCCAAAAAATGAGCTCCAAACTTTACATTACTTTGCTTTCCCTCTGGTTTTGGCCTTGGCTTTGGCTTTGGCTTGGGCTGTTGATTTGGCTTTCCAACTTGCCTCTCCTCATCGTCGAGTTGAGCTCCGCCTTCCGGCTTTCACAGCCTCTTTCTCCATTCCCTTTTCTATGTATACATATGTATATACGTATAAGTATTCCCTTCCATTCCATGTCGGCTGGATGAAAGTCTCTGGAGAGAACTACAAATTTTTTACATTTCTTCAAGGCAATTAATTCCTTCGCTCCTTCCTTTCCTTTTTCTCCAGATGAGAAAAGTTTCCTGTTCATGTTTGCCCGTTTTTTTCTTCTCCGTTTTCAAATACCAGGATGAAAACCAAACCAAACTAAACCAAGCCTAAAGTCTCTGGCATTATTTCTCGTCTTTTCTTTTGTACTTATTAGTTGGTGAGGAGATAAGTTTTCTCTACGACATATCTCTCTCTTTCCTTACTTCTGCCTCTTTTCATTGTAATATGAATGAGGATTGTGGAGTAGCTAAACAGACGAAAAAAGAACATTGGAAAAGAATGAAGAATGAGGAGGGAAGATGATTGTGAAAAAATCATATAGATTGGAGTTGGAGGGAAAGGCAAAGAAAGGAACAATCTTAACTCGGTACAAGGTTAGTGCTCACTGCTCACACTAATGCCATTTTAATTCTGATTTTTCAAACGGAGGAACAACCTAAAATGAAATGAAATGGCAGACAGGAAGGCAGATGAAGGCAGGCGGGCAAACAAGCAAGCAAGCCAATCTCTCCAGATCCAGAGCCAGAGTGAATTAGAATTAGAATTTTTTTCATTAATCGACCATGCTTAAGAGAGACGTGTCAGAATCATAATGGTTTCACTCGCCTGGAATTGGCATTTTCCACAAGGAAAAAAAACAAGAGGGAACAGAAAGAGAACATATGATATGATATGAAAAATATGTAAACATACATATAGCTATAAACTAGGTAGAGCATTCTACACAAAGATAATGTAAATACGTATAGTATGCATAATACTTATAATGCATTGTAAAAAAATTATGTATGCAGTGAATTGGCTCGGAATGAAAACTTGATCCAAGTTGCTGGATTTTTTCCTCAACTTTTTTTTGTTCATTTTCGCTCGTTCCTTTTCTTTGGAAAATATTCAGGGGACGGTATTTGGACGCTTAGATTTATATTTTAGCCCAGTATTCTCTCCCTGCATTGCATAATATTCAATATTGTTGTATGTATAATATGTATAATGTATACATACTTATATCGTTAGTTATACGCATTTATTAATGTGGTGATTTTGACTCTCATTTGCCTTTCATGATGCAGGAAGAAAGGAAGACGAGAGAAGTAAAAGGAGGAGCAGGAGGGAAAAGGAAGAAGCGGGTAAAATAAGGAAAATAATTGCTTTAATCCCAGTTGAATTATCAGCTCCTGCTCATTCTTTTCCCTTATCTTACGATTAGACTTGTCTGTTTCCCCTTTTTTCTTTCCGTGTTATATACTCGTGGATAACTTCCTCCCGTTTTTTCTTTGTTTCATCTCTCGTCTAAAGAAAAATCCATGTCCATGTAGTCGATCTATGTATGCATTATGCATGCATGCATGTATTATGTATTAATGAGAAAAAATCAGAATTACAATGAGTGTGTAGATGACAATGCTAATGGCAACGACAATGACAATGACAAGAGCAAGAACACAGATTAAAGAACATGAGGACGGGAAACGTGCCCATTGTCAACCTCATCTTTTTTCTAATGGATTCATGTATGTATAAAATACAAAATACCGCTATTGAATAAAAATTTCCTTGACTGAATTTTAATTTCTAATAGTCGGCAGCGTATGAAAGAATAAGACAAAGACAAAGAAAAATCTTTTTGACTTTATACCCATTCGAAATTAGAATTTCAAGCTTAGATTTTCCTGAACGAAAAATAATTATACAGTAAGTATTTAGGAAAATTAAAGACATCAAAAAACGTGACGAATTTTCCTGCAAATTGACAAAACTTTATAAAAGAAACTATACAGTATTAGCAATTAATCAGACGACGGGCAAAATCAAGGAGTGACATTTTTAAATTAGCATTAGTTGATGAAAACGCCAAGATTTGACAAATCCACGGGCAAACTCCGGGATTTTTTTGAGAATGACGGGTTTTTGGGCCTTTTTTCGTTTGTAGATAATTTTTTTGTATTTTTACACAAATCTGGTTGATTTCAATTTTCAGAAACGAATTTTATGAGCTATAGCATACAGTCTGTGCATAATTGCCTCAGCGAACGGAAAAAAGTGTAAATAGACGAAAATAAATTTTTTTGCTGTTTATTATTTCTCTTGGCACAGTATAATTTTACCCGGATTTAATTGGAGTTTGCATGGACAATATGAAAGTTGTCGAACATTGTTGACTGTTGGTTTGCAACGTGGGGCCAGGCGATATACATGCATACATAAGTACAACAGGGAGAATTCGGAGTCCTTTCCTTTTTTTTATTGTTATAACTAATAAGACAATTTCCCCTCAAGTACAAGAGAAACACAAATGATGAGAAGGGCATGCATCATACATACACGCCGAGGGAAGAAAAGTGCAGAAAAAGGAAAGATCCCTACTTTATTCTGTCTGTATGGCGGCTGCCCTCCCTTATTTTCGCTCGATATTGGACAGAAAGTCACATGTTTTTGACGTGCAAGTACGTCGAATTTAAGTGGGCGATAGCCTCTCGAATTCGGGATCCAGGTCTTGATGCCTTCTGTTTAGTGAAAAGATTCATTATTTCTTTTACATCTTGGATTGTCTCATCATGTGCCTCAAATACTTGAATTCAAGTACAAATTTTGCCCCCTTGTCTTTATTTTGTGTCCGCGATTCTCCACACAATAAAGCAGCAGTTTCCGTTATCATAGGGATAACAAGCCAAATAGCAGAAGTAAATAGTCAGCAAAAAATCGTTCTCAGACTGTTTCCTTAAATTACGATCATGGCATCCATTAGAAAAATATCTTATCAAATCTGATGAATATTTGCTGAGATGTGACAAGGTTGACAATTTTTGATGATATTTTATCAAAATTTCATCAAAATTAATACGATTTTCGACCAAAATCATGTCAAAATTTCATGAGACTTTTTGACGAGATTGTTTTCTAGGATTGGTCAAAATTTGAATTTTTTCAAGCTTTAAATATTTTTTTATGATATTCTATCAATTTTCATAAAAAATTCAAAAGACTTAAAAAGGTTGATAATTTTTGATGAGGTTTCTATGACGATTTAATTTTCGTCAAAAACTGCGAAATTCGGTAATAATTGTGACCAAAAGGATGCCAGAATTTTACGAGATTAATTTTTTTCTGAGGGTAAAGCATCAAAATGTTGTAAAAAGTAGAAACCTCCATCAAATCTACACGGATTTTGAAAAAAATGATTGTTCTCCTTTTTAATATCAAACAAATTCCAATTCAAATATCTGCAAGCATCACTGAAGGTTGTCATTCTACAGTATATACAGTAAAAACGAATTTAGTTTTTTAAAGACGTGTGTGTTTGAGTTCCGCGAAACAAGAGAATGTAAGTATTTCTGTTTATCTACAAAAATACAAACAGAGAAATAAAATACATGTACGTGCTTATATTTGCGTAGTTGTATGTAGTTGCAGTTAATATTATATCGCTTCATAAATGTGATGGAACTCTCCGAACAACGAAGGAAGAACACGAGAGAGAATAAGCGATGAAAAAACCATTGCTAAAGTAACTCCGGCGTGAATACCTGCCTAACTGCCTATATACACGGTTACGGTACACGAGAGAGAGGCTCTTGGATTTTGTGAGAAAATATCGGTTTTGAGTATCAGAGAGAGAAGAGAGAGACGAGAGAGCGAGAGGCACTTGTCAAGTAGTTTGATTGGCAAGTCTGAACACTGAACACTGATAACCAATCTGGAAAAGCTTTGGCCCTGTCTTCCCTCCTTTCTTTCCCTTTGCTTGGCTTTCGTCTTGAGCTTCTTCTCTTTCTGTTTCTTCTGCTTCTTCTGGTCTTTGAAACCGTACCAGTCAATTTTGTTAGTACTCACATTCATCGTTCGTTTAGCTCTTTGAGGTTTTCCCTCTCCTTGTCATATACATAGTTATGTACCTTTGGCTGCCTCGTCGTGTCGGATAATTCTATCCCATATTCTTATGTGTACATTGTAGATAGATACATAATTTTGTTTTCTATATATTTTTCTGAACGTCACTCTGCTCACACGTTACATTTTTTTGCTTTTTATACCGAGTATTTTATGAGACAATATGCCAGGCTAGGATTGCATCGGATTGGATACACGATTACGTCTTCTCTCTTAATGTTTCCATTATTATTTCACAATTTTTCTGACAGGCTCACAATCACAATGCACTACTATGCTCAATGCTTCATCCTCAAAGACAATAATATATTATATGATGTGGATACATTTTTCTGTATAGTATAGCTATAGTATAGGAACAAAGAATAATAATATAAGACGTAGAAAAAGTAAACGGAGCATTTGTGCTTTTACCGCATATTACAATACCAATACACAGACAGACACACGGCCAAAAAAAGACAACGGAGATAGATAAGAGCGAGGCATATATTGGATTTGTTGAACATTTTTCCTGATCCTGATATTACCTCAGTTTTGATGCTCCATTACACTGGATCTACGTTACGAAAACCATTAGAAATTAGGTATTATGCTTATGCTGATACATACACTCTCAAGTAAAATTAAGACATTGACACTTAATTTACGGTATGCGGACAGTGATGCTGATGATGTTCATTTTTCAGTAAATGAAATTTTCCCATTATCTCACTCACTTTACATTTTACACTTATCCAAAAAGTACGTACGTACATGTTATAATGAGAATGACTAATCGTATGTAAGACTAAAGCAAAAACCGTTGTTGTGCATGAATCCAACTTTTACTTTTGACGAGCATCAGATACTTTTTCTCAACTGTTGACTGAGCCCTTGCTCTGATTAGTCAGCTATGACTAAAAAAATTATTAGTAGTAAAAGACGGTAGTAGTAGAGGTAATAATAATAAGTCGATCTGCATTTCATTTTATATTTCATTGCATTATGTATTATGTATTATTCCTTTAGAGAATTGTCTGTCGGCATTTTCTTTTAAGTTTGCCCACAGTTCTTTCGTCTTTCTCTTGTGCCGGCTGCCGACTGCTGGTGGACGTACAATAACAATTATTATGAAAATGCATATTTTAACTTGTATAGAATGACAATCATTGTGGCAGCTCCAATCCTCAATCAACCCCACGTTTTTTATACGTATGTATTCATCTTTCCGTTTCAGCTCTTTAGACTTTTTTAAATTTGAAGGATCATCCTCGCCTTCTACGTTTTACATTTACCTCTCTCTTTCCATCCGTTTTATTGCGTCTACCGTCTACCCTTGATGTGTACTATAGCAATTGGTAATGCGCGGTTAAAGGGTTCGTCATTAATTTTTCATTGCTAATGAAAAAATAGTACCGTAGTGTAATAATAAATACGATGTGTGCATTTCATTATATTTTCCAGAACAGATTACACATGCAAAAGTGACAGGTTGCTTCGTTTTCTCATCTGTATCATGTATTAGTATAGGAGGAAGTATATTATGTATTAAATAACAACAAATGGTAAAGCTTGGTAGCTTTGACCTCCGCTGTAAAAAAACAAAAGAATCAATTTTTGCACACATTTTTTGAAAAATTGTAGCGCAGCCTGTTTGAAAAAGATTAATGATGCATGCAAAATACGTTGATGAACGACACAAAACTTGTGCAAAAGATTGATATAAAAAATATAAAGTTTATGCTAGATAGTATTAATAACAATCAATAATAATCATCAAACCTACAAAACAAAAGGTGAAAAGAGCTTTCAAAGTTTATTTGTCGTCTTTTTTATATCAAATCTAAAGCAAAAGTTCCACACGGATATTGAAAAGCTTGAAAAGTCCACACACAACTTGCAGGGAAGGAAGTGCTTGTATTGTAAATAAGTCGTAATCGTAAACTATGTGTAACAGAGTCAAAAGGAGACGGTTTTATCTTTTTTCAAAGGAATTGAGTCTTAACTCCCGTGGAAATACCTATACACACTAATACACATACAGGGTCCATGTAATATAGATGGGCAGATAAGAGAAGAGCACAAAGCGAGAGAAAGAGTGGAAATCCACCGGGATTGTTGAGTTACGTCGATCAAAATGTCTTGGCCTATAAAGTTATAGGTACAACATATTCACCGGCTTCAAATTTACACACCGTCCATATAGTCCAGGTATGTATGTAAGTATAGATTTGTAAATGCATGCACATTGTGCAATACATTGGTTTTTGGTAAGGTTTACTTTGGATTGGTGGAGAGAGATGCTTGATTGAATTTGAGATAAACCCCTTTTGACTGACTTGACTCCATTATCTTGTTCCTTTTGTTCTCGATTTGTTTACTTTACCTTACTTTTACCTTTTACTTTTACTCGCTTGAGATTCTCCATAAAAATGTATGTATTAAATCCAGGCATGTCCTATATGCTCACATAAACACAGATTAGATCTATTATAATATTATTCTCTACCAATATATAAAACCACATATTAGAACTTATTAATGTAGTTTTACACAATGCACAATATGTATATATGAATAGGTGTAAAATTTTGATTTTGCTCTTAAAATCCAAATGTTGAAAAAATGTATGTAATTTGACCTCTGAACGAAAAACGAAGCATTCTTTTACTATGTATCGGTATTCGTGTAGACTTTTACACCGGTTAATAATTCCTTTGGTTCTCCTTTTCTATCTACTTAATCTCCTGCATGCATCCATAATCCACAATTCACGGTGTGTGTATCGGCCAATCTAAGGATATTTTTTTGGGCAAAGTAATAATAATATTACAATGGAACAAAGTATTACAAAAGCTACAAAGTGATACTGTCAAGGATGGAAGAAAAGAATAAAAAGTATTATGGACATGCAATCAAGATCCATCTTTGTGTTTTGTACTGTGTACATATGCATTACATTATTTACAATAAAATGGGGTTTTAGTTCCAGTTCTACTAAATAAATGCTATGTAATACATACACGAAACACGAAAACATTTAACAAATATGTATGTACAAGAAAAAAAATTAAATGCAGTTTCGTGCCTTACATTTTTTACATTACACATATTGAAATGGAAACTGATATGAATTTAAAAAGTTGTTGAATTTTCCAGTCATCAGGCCAGTGGAGCAGAATGACAGTGCAGAAAACGGTAAAATGAGGGGATGGAACTTGAGAGAGAGAGTTGGGGAATAAAAGTAAAAAAACTTTTGGTGCACTTGACACATAATTTGAGAGGTCAGTGCTTATATAATCTTAAAAGCATAATAATATAATGTATAATGTGAATGCAACAAGATAGTTTTAGGTTTGAGCTCCAACTCCAGCTCGTCAACATGACACTAATAATAATGTAGACTATAAAATACTGAGGGATAAAACTCCACCTTTGGAATCAACATACAGAATCAAGAAGAAGAGGAGAGAAATTAAAGCCTTTTTTTCAGGTTGCATCCCTCCTTCGATTCAAATGATATGTGTATGGGGGAAATGGAACAAGTCTCAGTGTTACTGGTACATAATATATAGTGCATCAGTTGCAGGCCAATCTCATAACCATAATCATAGAATCATATTATAATCTAATATAATAATGATGGTCATAATAATAGTGATTTTAATGATGATGATGATAGTATAGTCAATAATATAAAGTGTACTATGTATTTACACTTAAAATATTTTGTATCAAGGCTCATGAACAATGAGCATAATACACATAATACGTATTATACATATTTATAGCATACTTACCTACTTTTGAAGCTCGTTTCTATTTCATTCCTTCTTCCATTCTCCAGGTTGTTGACAACAGCCTGGAAAAAAAGAAAATTAAATGGACGCAAGAACACTCTTGTAATTTGTAACTCCCTTTCTTCCGCTTGTAGTTTGTACCATTACCCATTAGTATTAACATTGACCGTAATAATTCCTTTGTCTTCGGTGAAGAAACAATAAAAAATAATAATGTGTAATAATAATCCTGGGTTTTGTTACTGCTCTCAACTCTTAACTCTTAGCTTTAACGGTGTGTCTATATTTATATATATTTTATCCATCTCTGAAACCCTGGGCATCCATCATATTTTGAGGGCCCGGTACATACAAGGTGTAAAGTATCATCATACTCATTCTCCGTATGTATCTGCTTTTATATATTTCATTAAATGCAATGCAATAGGTCGACCTAGTAGTAGTACATAGAATAGAAGAAGAAAAAGAAGAACGGAAAAAGGAAGGAGTTTCGAAAATTACATATTAAACGTTACATCCTTTTCCCCACCATAATATTAGACAATCAACTAACCTTTCATTATGTTCTCAGGGAACCAGCAGCCTTTTTAACTTTTCCTGCGTGTATACTGATATACATATGTGTATGAGGTATGAACATGGGTACACTTTTCCCCCTTTTTATCATTACTGTATTTATTTCCTACTTTATATTATAAGGATCTACCGATAGAGAAAAGACTCACTGCAACGGGATTTTACTGGAGGATTTACCGTGTCGAAGAAGAAAGTAGAGGTTTTTGAGCCTACATTACACTTATATATTAATTAGTTATGGTATTATGGGATACACTACTATAAAAATTTGAAATCCGATTTCGACCTCTCATATTATATTATCTCATTTTACTCAAGAAGCTCAGAGAGAGAGGATGAAAAAAGATAAAAAAACAGCGACAATCGACAAGTTTTCTCCATATGGATTTTTGTTGACATTTTGTTAGACTCCGTAATATCAACATTTATATACAGTATGCATACAGCTCTGTCTTGTTTTAGTAGTCAATATTATGCAATCTGCATGTTGTTTATTACATGGAAACCGTAGGAGACTTCTTGCTTCTCGCTTTTGCGATACAGCGAATTTTTAATCTCCTTCATATATTATATGTTTACTTATATGCATACATATCTAACACTTGTGTTGTTTTGGCCTGACGTGATTTGTTGAAAATGGATATGTATTATGTACTTACTACTTACCATATAATTGTTAACGTGCTGAGAAAATTTATTTTCGAGGCTTTATTCAATTTGCTCATGTGTAAAATTACATAATTTAGGCTAACTGCGGTTGGCCTTTTCTTTCAGAGCCTTGTGTTCAGCTCTCGTCCTTATTTGCATGTATAATGCAGTATAAAGTATAATATAAGATCTGTATGTGAATATGCTGTTTCTAACATTAGAGTAGAATTTATCGGGATGTATAATTCGTACCTAGTGGTTGTGGACGCTTGTTCTTGTACTTATACTTTCTCGCCAATGGTATTTTCTACTTTATCTACAGCCTCTTGACTCTTGTGGTTTGTAACATGGGACATGGGACAGAAGACAGAAGCCATGTTGTCTTCACTGCAACATTGTTGTTTTTTCGTTCTTACCTGTTAGAATTGTGGATTCCTTTTGGCTTACACACACCGTAATTTAATGGTCACATTTCTTCCTCCTGGGTTTGTAATTTACGAAACTTTTAATTCACATACGTGTGTCAACTCAAGCTTCAGGTTCAGCTAAACTAGTTATGCTTGTGAAATAAATTCGGGAGAACAAAGGATAAGACAGAACTGAATTAAAATACAAACGTTTTCAAAAGATGCTCGTTTTTGAATCTTCAAGGACTTTTTTTAAACTGCACTAATAATGGAGATTTCACATGAAAATGTAACCACGAATCGGTGTCAAGATTCATGCTGGGGCGATAAATAGCTTTCATTGGGATCATTTCGATGAAATCAGTATCACATTGTTATTTAATGTTGTGAGTTGTAAGTAAGGTACAATTTACTTTTCCAGCTACAGAAATATTATAAGTACATATTTTTCGTCGTAGTTTACAAAGTTTGCCCATAGTTTTAATAATTCTGCTTAATATTCTTTTAATGTACACAATCAACATTTAAAAGTTGAGTTGTGACTTTATAATATTTTTCGATTGAAATTCAACAGGCTCATCCTCATAGATTAGGGATAAAATAAAGTTTCTTCCCCTGTGTGTTTGTATCTTTGCTTCATTTGCATGTATTTTTCGTTCAGGTGCATAATAATAATATGAAGAATAGTTAGTTGTGACAAAAGCTTGAAAGTCGGGATTGCGATAAAGGGAAGAACATATTATTGATGCATAATTTATTCTTCCTACAAGTTTATTTAAACAAAAATTAATACCTAATGTATAATATTCAGCATTATCAAAAAATTTAAGCAAAAGGAAAGTTGGCTGTGAAGGTGTATTTTACAAAAAATACATGTATTACATAATATTTAAACGCACATTCAAAATTTTCATTATAATAACTACTTACTTATGTTTTAGATATCATAATATTAAATAGTCTTGATACTGGTGTTTGTTCTGTTGTACAGCTTCTGTTTCTGTTTGTATGTACTTATGCATATCCTGCTAGTGAATTGAGTGTTGGAGTTGGAACTGTAAACGTTTTAAAATTGTTCGTATCATATTATAATGTCCTGACGTATCAAATAGAAGCCCCGCGGCGTGAGGAAGGAATGTGGATAAATAAGACGTCTACAGTGGAAAGTTATGAACTTGTTTACTTTTCCCCATTATCCAATACTATTGTTTTTCGTCTATTTTAAATCTTTTTTCTGCCATTTATTCACTACACTACATGTTGTAACTATTTAACTACATTGTTTTTGTAATCCTCTATCCAGTTCTCTCTGTATGACATGCTTCAGGTTTGAGTTTTGATGAATTCATTATATCGGGGCATACCAAATTGTTTTCTCATGAATTTTTTTGCACGTTCAGAAAAGAATAATAATTGCCCCGCAAATAGGTACTTTTGTTAATAAAATAAACTCCACACGATACATTGTACATTTGTTTATGACAATTTTTCATGCTTGTTTCTTGTCTCTACTGTCGTTGTGTAGCTTCTGCTTTTTTCCTGCATGATATCTTAATAACTTTAGTTACTGTTTATGGCTAAAAATACATAATATATAAATATCCTACACATAGATTTAAGTAAACAAGCAATAGTTATCGTCAAATAGGCGTTGGCGTTGGTCCGTTGATCCAGTCAACAACAGTAAAGTCCCGCCATACAAAATCCCCGCGAGGAGTCTCGACATTTTTGGGGAGTAAAGCACACCAAACTGGAGCCCTTGCCCCCTCCTCGATGGTGAGAGGGCCTTTATGAGAGGTCATATCAGTGTCAACATAACCAGGATGTACCGAGTTTACCACAATGTCGTCATCTGGCCGCTCTTTATCGAACTGTTTTTGGTAGACTCTCGTCACTGCTGATACGCACACTTTGCTGACTGCGTATGCAAAATTCGGTCAGCCGTTTTCAACATGAGTGTCGTCCTCGGCAAGCCTGGAACAAAGATGTGAATAATCGTTAAATTATATGTAACCTATACTTGACTCATTATGCAGTTTCACACTTAAAATATATTCCTATGTTTTGTGTACTTAATAAATTCGTTTGCCAGTTCTCTAATTTGTTCTTCAGTAGCATCCGGAGAGCTGAATCGTTGCCTCAACTCTCCCGCAGCGGGCTCTTGACCATTAATGTATGGTAACTGACCGGCCGAGCTACTCACATTGACAACTCGAGCATGTTTCCTAAGTAAAGGAAATAAATCGCGACAAACGTCAAGAAGGGCCAAAAAATTTACTCGCACCGTGTTCTGGGCCTGAACGCCAAAATGCTCGGTGGTGTTTGTCTAGAAAGAAGAATAAAAAAAGGATAATTATTTAATAAGTCAAATCCTTAAAACTTTCTCATTTTGCTAGAGTAAAAAACTGGCGTATTTACCTTGTAACATATGGCGGCATTGTTTATCAGTATATCGATGCCACCATGTGTTTCTATTTTGAAGATGAAAATGGCCAAATCAAAGAAACAGGTTCATTAAAATAACAAAAAATTAATGGAATTTTATGATTTTATTGTAAACAAAGATATGTACAATGTACACGCTTACTTTCCAAGAAAGCTCGAGCAGCTTTAATGCTGTCTAAGGAATCGATATCAAGTTGAAGAAATTTGGGCTGTAGACCAATCTATATAATATAAAATAGGTACGTAAATGAATTTCAGGCTAATTTCGGTCACTGGATATTTTTAATTGTACCTTTTCAAGTTCCGCGACTGCAGCTTTTCCTCTTTCTTCATCTCGGGCCGTTAGATAGACAACGCCTTGGAATTGTTGGCACAATTGTTTTGCGATCGCAAAACCAATCCCTGGGTTATACAGTTTTGTAATTAAAAAGCAGAGGTTTAAAGTTCAAATTACTTTCTCAATAAAATACGTATTATGCGTTACCTTTATTTGCCCCGGTCACAACGGCCACCTTTTCTTCTCTTGCCATCACTCGCCTAGTGAGGTAATTTCTAAAATATGAACACATGCAAAAAGAAGTTCGTTAATAGTTCGTTAAAAGAGAATCAATAATAGTTATGGCTCCTAAAGCTGGTGCCAGTATCAAAGAACGGATAAAGAGTGACAAAAGTGTCTCAACTTTTCTTCACTTTTACTTTTGCTGTGAGCTCATAAATTGATACATTGGTGCAGTTCACAATTATAATGTCCAGCGGAATGTCGTTTAGACTTGAAAACAAAAAAAACCGTCGTCTAATCTAGTGCACATGAATTATTTATCCTAATAGTCCGATGTTCTGAATTCTGAAGAAAAAAATGTACGTACGTACATCAAAAAATTTCAAGTTACTTGAGAAATGAGGGATAATGAGCTTAAGCATTTGGCCTGGCATTTACTCGTAAATGTGTCATATGAATTTTGACGGGTGTTTGTGTTTAACTGTAATATTTTGATACAATGAAGGAAGATTTCTTATCCTTTTACAAATTTATGATTAGGTAATGTACTGTACATTGTACATACTACACATTATCGATGTAAAATAATGGAGAGCTACATACTTGAAGTGGTCTTTTGTTTTTTATATTTGGACAATCCATCGCACGCAACCTGAATCGTACATTTATTTACACTGCACATACATATGTAAGAATGTACATACAATTGAATCGATCATCAGCTCAAAGACTTGTCCAATGTTGGATCAAAATGCGTGTCACAAATGTGCATTTATGTTCGACCGATAGATATATAATCCAAGTGACACAAAAGGAAACGAAAAAACATACAGAGAGAAGGGGGAACTAAGGAGAAAGTTTTAATTTCGTGTTGACGTTTCATGTTCTCTCTGACTCGATCGATTCACCTCTTGACGTCCTCGAATAAAGTAAATAATGAAGTTGAAAACCTGAAATGGGGAAAATGAGGGAATGATTTATGTCCGGCTCTACCTACTACCTACGTGTAATTTCAATCATCGGGCTTTTGATGACATGAACATGAACAAGAACAAGAGCGTGCTATACATACAATGAACAAGTTCTGTTTTCTTTTCTGTACTTTTTTTCTAGTCTTCTTCTTCTTTGTAAGATTGGAAGTGTTGGCAGGTAGTGGTACAATTTACTACAATATTGTATTCATATAAACATATAGAGACTGTTGCAGTTTTCTCGTTTAGTTTCTTGACTTGATGGACAGGAAAAATTCTTCAGTCTTCTTTCAAAAAATACACACTAGAAACCATACCGACCATCCTTCCTGACAGGCGGTACGGTAGCTCGTCAAGGTGCACATGCAAACTTGTAAATAACAGAGTACCTTCGCTTTTCGCTATTTGCTTAGGGTTGCGAGTGGAGTATGACGCTGACCTTACGATTAGATAGACCACATATTATGCGAGCAATTGTTGTTGAAACACAAAAGGTAAAAACCTTTGATGGTGAGCATGGTCCTCTTGAAATCATAAAGCAGTCTTATTATGTACTTTTAACTGTCTTCTTCGTCTTCAGTGCATTCGAGTCCATGACATCCATGCAACATCTCAAAATTAGAATGGTATAAAATTGAGGTTAATTTTCGTTGGGTTTCAAATAAAGCATGTCCACTCAATTTCCGCACGGTTTTGTAGTGCCACAGGAAACAAAACTGTAGGACTTACAAAATCTGTAGTTATTTATTCTGTTAGACAGTTATCTTAACTTTGTTCATAATTTTTTATAAGGGGCTAGTGCACCAGTATATTCAGTAGCAGGGAGGTTTTTGAGAGCACCTCTCAAAAGGGCTTGCACAGGTTTTTGGTATTTTGACTTGTCAATATTTTTATCTTTTCGCTTAATTCGAAAAAATAAATCTGCATGCTGCTGCAAGGAATCGCTTGCCCTTTTGACCTATGGCTAAATTATTTTGATGGGCTATGCTGGTGGGATTTTATACAGTTTTTTTGTTTTTTGTGCAATGTTGGTATTTTCTGCGGTCACGAGGCCCTTGACTTTTTTAGTGCTGCAAGACGAAAATAATTTCAATCAAAACAAGCCTTGACGGTTTTGAACAACCAAAATTAATATCTCCTTAGTAGTATTGGTTTGGTTGATCTGGGATTTGTTCCCCTTCTACAAGTGACCTGTTTCAAAACATTGTATTTCTCATCAAAAAGTTGACATACCAGGGATTTATTCAAAATTTTCTGCTTCTCTTCGACTTTTGATTCCAATGAAACATGGATTCAAGAAGTAAAGGGATAGTACTATGTAGCTGGTATGCTAGTTGGATCGGTCAGGTAATATGACTAGACATGCATGGAAATAAATTTCTCCGATCGGGACAACATGACTTTTTCACGAAGTTGTGAACTTCTTGCTTTGGATCGCCGCCGCGAGTCTTGCTGCAAGATTTAGCAGGAAGTGCTTTTATTGTTCTAATGCCCAGCTCATGTAGCTACTGCCCTGCGAAGTTGATCCGAGAATTTCGAGCAGGTCAGTAGCAGCAACGACTAACGTGTATGTATGTCTTTCGGGTACCCTCTGACCCATAGTCACTACTTCCGGGTCGACCAGCGGTCAGCCCTTTAGGTATAAAACTTTCGATGTCCCTGGAGGTTGTTCACAAGAAGCTACTGTACCTTCGTGGTCAGGGACTTTTATGATTTTAATTGCAGTCATATTTTAATTTGAGGAAAAGTGTAAAATTTTGTACATGTTTTTCAAAAGTGTGCAAGCATTTTTTTGACTTCCTCCCGAATAAAGCCCATCATTTTTATATTCATGCAAGTAGAACAGACAGTTATTTTTTTCTTCGCTTTTAAGAAGTGTATCTTTCCAATCATAATGATTCCAGGTTAAATTTTGCTTTGCATCACGGTCTCAGGTCAATGCAAAGTGCCTGCGGAATTTGAGTGGACATGCTTTATTATGCACATAGCACAAGTTGCAAGAAGTAACTTTTGTGTCTACATGCCTCTTTTGTGCACAAGTTTTTTTACTCGCTGTATGCTGTAGCTCATTTTTAGCCCCTTTGAAAGTTGATGCCTTACTGTGAAAAAAAATAAACTGTCTCGTAAACTATCCAGCTCCTACACAAAATATACACATTTTTTTTCATGAATGGACTGTTGACAGAAAAGAATCACGTCCGAATCTAATTTTTTACCCATCTCAATATTCTTTGTGACGCAATTAGCAAGATAGCTGGAAAAATTTATAAATAAATGAATTTGGTTAAAAGGATGTCAACTCTAGGATTGGTTCATAACAAAAGCATTAATGGTAAAAGTTATGAGTTAACTTAACTAATTAGATTTCTACTATAGGAATTTAACAGATTTTGTTAACAGACGACAAACGCAAAAAATGACTCACAACTCACAATCATCAGTATTAGTAGATACAAGATACAATGACATGACAGCGGACTAAAAAAGTCCTTGTGTAGATTAAGACACAATTCTTTTGTGACGACTGTTTTCATTCTTATTTCTTGTTACATCTTTTTCCTTTTGAAGGTCTTTCAACTTCAACTGTAAAATTACGTCATACATATATGAATGACAAGAAATACTGTAAAAAATAATGGTCATTAAAAAAATTAGGATTTTCTACAATCTACAATCCGAGCTATGACGAGAGAAAGAAGTTCATACATACATATACATAAATTTTCATTTTCAACAGTTCTCTTTCCTCGCTGCTGTAAAATTAAAAGGGAAAGGGGAAGTGTGATACTTTTTATACAGGATATATCATATTCGTATGTAATAGGGTGTATTAATGTAGAAAATGTCCGAGGCTTTAGAAATTTTCGACCATAGAAATTATATTTACTACATTCTATTTTGATGCCTTTCATTCTGACTCCTGCCCTTGTCCATCTTGTGACAAAAGAAAAGCAAATATGTTGAAAATATTATACAATATAACATGTTGTGACGAGACAGTGATGATAGTGCAAATGGAAATGGGACACAAAGTGAAAATGAAAATGCTCGTATGAATGTCGTAAAAGAATGACAATGGAGATAAAAATATTTCATTTTATTTTACGGCTAGTTTGGTCTTTTCTTCTCCAGAATTTTCTGCTTAACAAGTATAAGAGACAAGTATTTTTAGAATAGGACGAAATTGCGGAAATTTCCAGCCACGATGAGACTGAATTGCTGGACAGACGTAGACATCCGCAAAGGAGTGGACAATGATGCGAT